>JAWZYV010015006.1:0-61218 GCA_038373885.1 Cheiracanthium punctorium | reverse complement strand
TAACCATCTTGCACGATCAACAAAGTATTTTAACACATTAAAATTGCACATATATTCCACTAACAAAAACATTAAAACAAAATACACCATCCATATTTTAATGTGAATTTTAAATTGATATTTGATGTTTTAATGTTGTTGTAAGTGCTATTTATGTGCTGACTTTATATGAGGTGTACAACTAGGTTGTTACATCCACCGATGTTTTTTCGAGTTAAAAATGGGCCGGTGTTTGCCCAGTTTATATTAGCTGTATAACTAGGTAGCTTAATCCACTGTAATTTTTTTAGTTAAAAAATGGTGGACTGTTTGCTCATTTTAAATTGCCTGTCACTGAATTTGCTGACGATTTTTAGCTTAAATATGGACAGTGTATTTTGTTTTAATGTTTTTGTTAGTGGAATATATGTGCAATAGTGCAATTTTAATGTGTTAAAATACTTGACTTTGCTGATCGTGCAAAATGGTCAGCGACAGTCGCTGGAGCTTGGCAACTGCCAAGCTCCAGCGACTGTCGCTGTGTTTACATGGGGTGCGCACTGGCTTGTATAATTTTACCATTTTGTGTGTTTTGAAGGTATTAAATTTTAAAAAATCACGTGGGAGAGGAGGTAGCCGGTTTATTACAGTGGTTTTCTCTTATTTTTAAAGTGTTTTTAACATTTTATGAAAATATTTGCAGTATATTTCTCTGTAGACATACATTTTAGTATTTTGCATCGTTCCATGAATTTTTTTAATGTAGGTAGTATAGCCTCAAGATAGTGTTTGTGAATTGGGATGAAAAAATGGATATTTATGTTTTAAGAAAGATGGATAATTTTGTTTGATATATCGGTTTACTTATATGGATTTGCAGAAATCGCTTGCACTATTTAAGTTAAATATAAAAGGATTTTTGAGTTGTGTGGGAGTGTCTATTGGGGGGGGAGGTAGTCAGGTAGTCGGTTTATTTGAGTGTCTTTCTATTAATTTTAAACTGTGATTTTAACATTTTAAGGGAAATTTTGCTATATAATTTTGTGCAGAAACATATTTTAGCATTTTGCATCGTTTGAAGATCATATTTTATTTATTTTTTAACGCACCCATAGTCCAGAGCTAGTGCTCTGTTTATGTACATTTTGTTTATAATTAATTGCATTTGAAATGTCTACAAATGTTTTAATGTGTTTAAATAAGTGTATTGTAGTTTTGGTTTTATTTTGTTCCTTGTGTATTTACGTATGTTAGTTTTGTTTGGCGAGAAAAAAAGGTGCCAAGGTTAGATGTTGGTGACAAAAAAAAAAAAAAAAAAGTCGCCAACTCAACTGGCACCTGCTTACGGTATTATTCCCATTTTAACATTGAATAGGAAAATACTGGGAACTGAAAATATCAACTTTTTAAGCGGCAACTTCTTTAAACAGGTTTTACTGTAGTTCTAAATATAATCTTACAAAAAAAAAAAAAAAAAAAATCTGATTAATAACACTACCTTTCTCGTGCTTAATTTTTCTTCAGTAAAAAAAAAAAAAATCAGTGCATTTTAACTTAAATAAATCATAATAATTGGAAATACCTTTTTACAGTAGATGCTGTGAAAGCATTCCTTCTACATACTGAAGGTCAAGAGAAAAATTTAAAAAACTCATAAATATTGTAAATGAAATTTGCGATGCAAATAGTAAAAACAAGAAAAGGAATGGACTATATTCTGTATCCAGTGCTGTTTACATATCGATGATTGTTTACATGTTTCATTTGGTGATGGTTCTGGCGCTTTCATGGGTGATGCACAGCGGGAGTGAAGTACCCTGCCGGTGGTAGTTTTGACTGTCAACCATAAAGAAATGTGCATCGTCTCGTCAGTTTGGGAATTTGAAATTGTTTCATGCTATGGATGGAAGGGAATGAAATGTGTTATGTTTTTGTATGAAAAGAAAGTGTGGGTGTGTTTGTTAGAAATAGGGTGTGAATATAAAGCTAAATAAAAGAAAGCATGTTGATTTTATGTTATCAGCCGGTGTGTATTTGTTGGAAATGTCGTGTCAATATAAAACTAAGTAAAAGAAAGCATGCTGGTTTTACGTTATAAGCTGGTGGGTATTAGAAACATTTCTGAGCGGTTAATTAAAAAAAAATAGAGGTAAGTGCTTTTTTTTAAACAAATCTTTGCAATGTGTAAGGTTTTTAATGTGAATTTTAAATTGATATTGGATGTTTTTATGTTGTTGTATGTGCTATTTATGTTCTATTATAATAATCATACTGACTTTATATGAGGTGTACAACTAGTTACATGGGGTGCGCACCGGCTTGTATGATTTTACCGAAAAGGAACATATAACCAATTTCTCTCAAAAACTAACATATAAATTACTGCAGAGGAAGGGATAAATAGAATGCAAACTGAATTACATATTCGGTACTTTTCTGTTGTCTGGGTGCAAATGTTGCCAATTGTGAACCAAACGTGAGCCAAGTCGCCAAGCGAAGCCTATGACAAAACAGTCAACGGAACTTGAAAACGTTCAACTATAAACAAATATTAATGTAAATTGTAAACAAAGCAGTTTTACCCAAAAAAGAATGCTTATAATGATTGGTTTTCCAGAATACGGAGATGTCCTTGAGAATTTGCTCAAATGGATCATTTACTCCTCGTCTGCATAAATTCAGCATTTGCCATCCGGCATTGTTCTTTCGTTTTGTAAATAAGCTCTCGTCTATCTCAACTATTTTTTCAGGACAACACTAATTTTTTTTGCTCATGCTCCATTAATACTTCTACAAAAACTTCTCTTAAATAGTTGTTCCAATCTACAGCTGTATTATGATTTATATCCAATACAGTTGGTTGTACAGTTGCAAGAAATTTCGAGGAATTCTACATTATTTTGGAGATTTTTGGCTGGAGATGTGCCCGGCAAACGGAAAAGTACCACATATTCTTTTCCCACATATAACTTTTTTTTGGTACTTACGTATTATACTGGCGGTCATACCTGCCAAACTATATTTTCGTCAAATGTGCTGGCAAACTGTTGCCAATCGTATTTCAAACCATCAATAATTTTATGTGCCCGGCATTTATCTTGATGAAAAATCGCCCATCTGGGTAGACCGCAAGGATAATACGTTAAGTAACCTTTTTTTTTCTTTTGTGCCCTTGAATAATATTAAATTGAGAACGTTTCACCTTTGCTTGGTTTATGCTAAAAAGATGTTTTTTGTAGTTAGTTTAAGAATTATTGTGATAAAATTTTCGGACTATATTCCGTATACGGTGCTTTGTTTACATATCAATGTTTGGGTTTACAAATCATTGGTGAACAATCTGACACCAGAGTAAGCGATGCACTGCCAAAATGAAGTTACCTGCCGGTGGTAGTTGTGACTGGCAACCATAAAGAATACGTGATTCGTCAGGTTTGGGAATTTGAAATTGTTTCATGCTTTGGATGGAAGGGAATGAAATGTGTTATGTTAATATATGAAAAAAATGTGTGTGTGTTTGTTAGAAATATAGTGTGAATATAAAGCTAAATAAAAGAATTTGTGTGTGTTTGTTAGAAATAGGGTGTGAATGTAAAGCTAAATGAAAGAAAGCATGCGGTGTTACGTTATAAGCCGGTGGGTGTTGGGGACATTTCTGAGCAGTTATTTAAAAAAATATAAAGGTAAGTGCTCTTTTTTAATGAATCTTTGCAATGTTTAAGGATTTCAATGTGAATTTTAAATTGATATTGGATGCGTTTATGTTTTCGTAAGTGTTATTTACGTGCTATTCTAATCATACTTACTTTATAAGAGGTGTACAACTAGGTTGTTTAATCCACCGATGTTTTTTTGAGTTGAAAACGGGCCAGTGTTTGCCCAGTTTACATTAGCTGTACAACTAGGTTGCTTAATTCACTGTTGTTTTTTGAGTTAAAAACGGTCCACTGGTTGCGTACTTTACATAGCTGTATCCACTGAGCTGTATCCTAGGTTGCTGAATCCACTGAGGTTTTTTTTAGTTAAGCAATAGTAGCAATAGTAGTTTAGTAGCAATATTAGTTTAGTAGCAATATTCAGCCGAACAATTTCAGAAGAAAGAACAAAAATATTTTGGTAAAATCATACAAGCCGGTGCGCACCCCATGTAAACATGGCGACAGCTGCTGGAGCTTGGCAATCGCCAAGCTCCAGCAGCTGTCGCCAACCATTTTGCACGATCAGCAAAGTCCAAGTATTTTAAGACATTAAAATTGCACATATATTCCACTTACAAAAACATTAAAACAAAATACAACGTCCATATTTAACCAAAAGAACGTCTGCAAATTCAGTAACAGGCAATTTAAAATGAACAAACAGTGGACCGTTTTTAACTAAAAAAAATACAGTGGATTAAGCAACCTAGTTGTACAGTTATGTAAACTATGCAACCAGTGGATCGTTTTTAACTAAAAAAACCTCAGTGGATTCAGCAACCTAGTTGTACAGCTATGTAAACTACGCAACCAGTGGACAGTTTTTAACTAAAAAAACAACAATGAATTAAGCAACCTAGTTGTACAGCTAATGTAAACTGGGCAAACACTAAAGTAATTAAAAAACTTTGTAAAAAACACACATAAGATGTTATAGGTAAGAAGATACGCACGTTTCGGTCAAAAATTGTTTCAACCTTCATCAGTCCAAGCCCTTCGTCGCAAAGAACACAGGGAACTGAAAAGAGATAAACAAGCAAGATGGTGCCACAAGGGGCAAAGAAAAGTCGAACAAAACCACGGAGAGGGGAGAAAAAAAAATTAAATTATGGGAAAAAGGTAAGGAAAGAAGCAATTTATTCCTTTTTTATTTCTGTATTTTTTGTGCTTCTTTTCTTTCCTTTTTCCCATAATTTAATTATTTTTGGTCCCCTCTCCGTGGTTTTGTTCGACTTTTCTTTGCCCCTTGTGGCACCATCTTGCTTGTTTACCTCTTTTCAGTTCCCTGTGTTCCTTGCGACGAAGGGCTTGGACTGATGAAGGTTGAAACAGTTTTTGACCGAAACGTGCGTATCTTCTTACCTATAACATCTTATCTGTGTTTTTTACAAAGTTTTTTAATTACTTTATCGTTTAACACCAGTATTTTGAGTTTTTTTCGGGCAAACACTAGCCTGTTTTCAACTCAAAAAAAACATTGGTGGATTAAACAACCTAGTTGTACACCTCTTATAAAGTCAGTATGATTAGAATACCACGTAAATAGCACTTACGAAATCTTAAACACATCCAATATCAATTTAAAATTCACATTAAAAACCTTAAACATTGCAAAGATTCGTTAAAAAGAGCACTTACCTTTATATTTTTTTAAATAACCGCTCAGAAATGTCCCCAAATAATCATACTGACTTTATAAGAGGTGTACAACTAGGTTGCTTAATTCATTGTTGTTTTTTTTAGATAAAAACTGTCCACTAGTTGCGCAGTTTACATAGCTGTACAACTAGGTTGCTGAATACACTGAGGTTTTTTTTAGTTAAAAACGGTCCACTGGTTGCATAGTTTACATAGCTGTACAACTAGGTTGCTGAATCCACTGAGGTTTTTTTAGTTAAAACGGTCCACTGATTGCATAGTTTACATAACTATACAACTAGGTTGCTGAATCCACTGTATTTTGTTTTAATTTTTTTGTAAGTGGAATATATGTGCAATTTTAATGTGTTAAAATACTTTGCTGATCGAGGAAAATGGTTGGCGATTGTCGCCGTGTTTATATGGGGTGCGCACCGGCTTATATGATTTTACCAAAGTTTCTTTTACATAAAACATTGCACATGGAAAAACGATACAACTGTTACAATAGCGTGTAAGCTAAAGACACCGTCGGTCCGGATAGTAACGCCCGCCTTTCATTCTGTTTACGTCCGTAAAGAAAAGCACACCTTTATATCCGTAATTATACGCATTATTCACCTGAGAGAAGGATTCTTAATACAAAACACTTAAGAATTGCACTTAAAGAGTTTAAAACCATTCTTAAATGTTTAGTTGTACCTGGTTTTCTTTGGTAGAGCAGTTTTTAATGTTCCGCACGTAAATCACTCTTCAAGCAGTAATTTATAGAAAAATAATGAATCAGAACCAAAAACAATGATACAGTAAAGTTCGCATGTACCATTTTCGGAACAAAAAACTCCGAAGCTTTAAAATGAATTGCCGATTATGCCAGTAGATAACGGATCCAATCCATTACGCTTGATTTAGTTTATTCAACTAGATTTAAAATGTATTTGAACATATTAATCATTCAGTTATATTTCTTGCTTTAGAGATCAATAAAAAAAAACAGATAATTACATAAAACTTACCCGGCAGATCAAAGCAAAGCTAAAACAGAAGCCTAACAATGCTTGATTCATTCGTTCCAAACACGAATCAAGACAACAGTGCTTGCCAGATATTTTTATTGGGACATTTTAAAGAAATTCACGACATCCTAAACAACAAAATTGGAGGACCATTTCAATTATTCGCGAAATGCATATGGTATTTAAATGTGAAAAATCATTCTTGTCAATATGTTCCATAAAAAAAGTAATACAACGAAAGTTCTTCAGCTTTCCAATTTGATTACGTTGGTGTTGTTGTATCTGGAACATTTGTTTTGGGACTTATGTATTTGGTTTTAAAGAAGCCGCTTAAAAATCCTCGTCGAGTAAAAAGGACAACACAATGAAAGGTTTTACTAGCAGAGAAAAGAAATTCAAACAACCAGGATATAAATAGGAATCACACCTAGCTTTCTTTTCCCCTCTACCTCCATCCCTTTTTCATGTACAAGTTGGCTTTAAATAAGGTGACCATATTTCTAAACGGTATTTTGGGGACAAATAAAGCACCCCTCAAGGCGTTTGGGGACATTGTCCTGTCCTCGAATCCAAGGAAAATTTGGGGACACTAGAAAATATTTTTGAGGACTTATTCGAGGACACAACATATTATACATACTTTAAATCTTGACTGACTTTGATACTTAAAAATGAACTCTTAAGACCTTTTTATATCAATTGTGTATTTTCATTTCTAATAAATTAATGGAAGTATTTCATTCATTTATAAATATTTATTTAAACCAGAAATATGTAAGGAACATCCTGTTGAAATATTGCAATTCATTCAAATTTTAACTCTTGGCATAGTATTTGTATTTTTCAGAAGACATTGCGTTTTACATTGTCTCATTTTGTGATCATTTTTCATAAAACTTTGTGCACTGTCTAAAAAAAGTATTCGAGTGGCAGAAAAATTTCATACGTCAATTTCATATTTAAAGCATGATTCTTCGTGAAAAGCGATGAATCATTAACAAAACTGAAATGGGAAATTTGGCTCATATTCGAATATTTTATTGAAACACGCTCACACACAATGACAACAAACGTTTTCAGAGATCGAATTTCATTGTTTCTCTGAGTATATGGCACTTTTAGTCGGTTTATTTTTCTTATTTCTTTAGTTTTTTCTGAAAGAAATAAACTAAACGGAAACTATCAGGGGATAAAAGTACAAATCTTTAAATTTGGGGACAATATTTTCGGGGACAAAATAAGGTGACCATACGTCCTCGAAATTCGAGGACAGTCTCCAAATATAGATCTTTTTTCCATTTTGTCCCCAAAAATACTCTGCCCCCAAATTTAAAGATTTGTACTTTTTTTTCCTGAAAGTTTCCGTTTAGTTTATTTCTTTCAGAAAAAACTGAAGAAAAATAAACCAACTAAAAGCGCCATCTACTCAGAGAAAAGATGAAATTCGATCTCTGAGATCTCGAATTCAATAAAGTATCCTACTATGAGCCAAATTTCCCATTTCAGTTTTGTTAATGATTAATCACTTTTCATGGAGAACCATGCTTTAAATATGAAATTGACGTATGAAAATTTTCTTGCACTCGCATACATTGTACACCCTCTAAAAAAAGTTTCATGAAAAATTATCACAAAATGATCCAATGTAAAAAGCAATGTCTTCTGAAAAATACAAACACTATTTCAAGAGTTAAATTTTGAATAAATTGCAATATTTCAACATGATGTTCCTTTCATATTTCTGGTTTTAATAAATATTTATAAATGAATGAAATATTTCCATTAATTTATTAGAAATAAGAATGCACAATTGATATAAAGAGCTATTAGAGTTCATTTTTAAGTATCAAAGTCAGTCAAGATTTAAAGTATGGGTATACTATGTTGTGTCCTCGAATAAGTCCTCAAAAATATTTTCTAGTGTCCCCAAGTTTTCCTTGGATTCGAGGACAATGCTTGATTTGTCCCCAAAATACTGTTTAGAAATATGGTCGCCTTAGGACAAAATGAAAAAAATATCTATATTTGGGGACTGTCCTCAAATTTCGAGGACGTATGGTTACCTTACTTTAAATTACTTTGAGTTTACTATTCAGTCACGACCTACACCCCCGTTTACGTGGGCCTGAGCTATTTTCAATAATATATTTAAATTATTATTATTTTCAAACTGATTTAAACTTTTTGCTTTTTAGTTTTAAAAAATTAGTTCTATTTTTTTTTAATCAAATGAATTTTAATAACTTGTTGTGGTACATTTAAATTGACAAATACTAGTATATCAGTTTATATTGATTATTGAAAAAGCTTGTTTCAAATAACATGTATATTTGCTGTTTTATTACTTTCAATAGTTACTTTAAAATAGGCAAACTTCTGTGAGCTTTTCAATACAAAATGATATATCCAATTTAAAGTTTTATTTCTTCAAATCAAAATTATTTTTAAAAGATACTTTTAAAAGCCGCTTGACATATTTCTAAATTCTTTAGGGAAAATGTTAAAAATTTACATTAAAGTGGTTTAATTTACATTTCATGTGTTTCATATGTAAATTAAATTTATATTTTAATATTTTTATTCTTTTATTAATCATCAGCTACAGCAAAATTGAAATCTGGTAGTAAAATTTACATTTCAAAATATTTTATTTTTAGTCACTTTTATTTGATTATTATAAAATAAGCTAATGTTCATTAACTAAAATTACGTTTCATTAAAATGAGCATTGAAAAATATTCATTGAAGATAATAGATAGTAATCTAATTTAATGAATAATTCATATGATATGGATAATCACTATAATAAACTAACTATATTTGCAACGAACAGATGGTGCCAGCATTGTCATTAAAGCTCCACGAGCATGCGCAGACGCACCTATTGACCCAAACGGTTGGGATTGGCGAAAATGTGCATCGCATATCGCATCGCACCCGTAGCTCATAGAAAATGGTGACTACAGTCCGTTTCATCCTTTACCCATTCACCTTAACTTGGGAGCATGGATTGGCAGACAATGTACTGCCAATCTGTCAAAAAAATAAATCGATCTTACTTTTGAAATTTACTAAAGAAAATTCAAATTTTTAAAGGAATATCAAACATAGTAAAAATTGTGATTTTTAAGCATTCAAGCAAGTTAATCATACGTTAAAAGCATTTATTTGGAGCCATCTATATGTGATGTCATGTTTTTTTTCAATATTAATGACTACTGACCTCCTTTCCCCCTTTGTCACAAATTGTCACACTGCACCATACCCCCTTCCCATGCCTAGTCACATGTCATGCTGTATTACATAAACATATACTGCTCGCAATTCAGAAACAATGAGCATGTCATACAGTAAAATTTTAAAAATAAAATATGATCTATCTGTTTTAATGACATTAGTGAATATAGTTTTCTTCTCTAAGTAAAGAATTTCTGCTGCTACCCTCTTCTCAGTACCTACCCTGAATGCCATTCTCAAAGACAAAGGAATGCAAATGAAAAAATCACATGAAATTCATTTTAAACTCATTTTGCTCAAATAACTTCAAATTTTAATCAAGTGATTTTAAATGTTTTATTTTAACCAAAATACGAGATGTCACACATCTTGCTACCCCTTCCCTACCCTTTCAAATTGCCACAATTTCAAGGACCCCCCCCTCCCCTGTCCGAGGGTGACATCATTTGTAGACATCTCCTTTCTTTAACCCTTTAATGCAGTGTTCCCGCTCTGGGAACACCAAACTCTACGTTTTGACTATTGCCAGTCACGAAGAATAGATAGGATTTCTATAAAAATAGTTGTGGGTGACATAGGTCCACGAGAATCCTTTACTTTTTAGCACGGCATTTCCCGTAAAAAAATTGTCACGATTATTTTTAACAGCACTGACATCTGCTGAAAAATGGAAGAATGCGAGAACAACTGGATAGATTGCCCAATGCTGAACAAAGGGCAGCCGTTGCCATCGCTCGACTTAACTACCAGCAAGATGGCGGACGATTGAAACGTTCATCGCATGCCACAGATCTAGAGACCCTTTTTTGACACAGCTGGCTGTGCCGGGGCCCCGGATAAATAAGGGGCCCCCAAATCCTTCAACTAAATTTCCTTTGTACTATCTATAGCATAATCTTTAACAATAGATGGACTTAAGAACTTTGCTCCCATACCTCGTAATGGCCATTCCTTGAATCAGCGCGCCCAAGCGCTAATAATACAAACGGATTAAAAAAATATTAAAATCACTTTTAAATACATAGTCTTGTTCTAAATAAGTATAAATAAATAGGTAATTTTTAATTCAATTTTAGTATCCTTTTAAAATGTTTTATTTTTATGTTGGGAAAATGCAACAGCAAACAAAAATAAGTTAAAATGCTTGTGATAATAGGGGGCCCCAAAATAACCTCTTGCCCCGGGGCCCCGACCACCTATGATCAGGCTCTGATGTTCTGCACTCCTTAAAGCATGAAAAATCAACTGGAAGTCAAGCAAAGAGAAACCTAATGTTTAATATTGTTTCCGAAAAGAAAACCCTTGAGAATCTATCGGTCGGATCAAGGTTGAAAAGGTTTTCAAATGACTGGTGTTTTAAGAACATTCAGAATTTGAAAAAAGTAAGTAAAACATCGTCCTTTAAGTAAAGAACATGCCAATCATTTTAATGGGCGAATGAAATAGTTTTGCACCCTAGAGTTAAAAGCATAGAGATATAAATACAAGGAGATGACATTACCTTCTATAGCATCGGTCAAAATGAAGTAAACTGTGTTGGTCTAAGTATGGCAGAAACACTTTCTGCTTGGTTTCTTTTAAAATAACAGTTGAAAGATGCACGATTTTGCAGATTAAAAAGTAAAGATGCACGGTAAAATCATACAAGACGGTGCCCCTCATGTAAACACGGCGATAGCCGCTGGAGCTTGGTGATCGCCAAGTGCGAGCGCTACAGACCTTGGCGCCAAGCCTCCCTGGCGACCGCCAAGCTCCAATGGCTATCGCCGTCTTGTGACGAATAAACACTAGTTATATACCACTAAAATTTTACAAAGAAACACAAATTCTAAGTAAATGACACTATATAAAACAGTCAAATCCACAACAAAACATTAGAAAAAGTACAATTAAAGAAGCACTTACCTCACTTTTCCCCCCCATTCTATATTCCACACATCGACTAACACATTCTATATTCCACACACATACTAACGAAGAAATTCCCCGAGACGCTCACTAACTTACGGTAAAGGGTCCGTAAAACGGAATCAAAACCACAAGGAAAATCCAACACAAACTTATTCGACTCAGAATCAAAGAACACCAAACTTCAATCTTCATGCAATTAACACTAAATGAAAATTCTATACTTCAAATGCACCGCGTTTAATTATCAGAATTGCCACTCAGATTCTGATTAAAAAAAAAAAAACGATTTTCCAGACCAACATGTGATAAAAAATCCAGACGATTTTCAAGTTTATGACGTCAGCTTTACATATGTTCTCCAAGGGCGGAACCAGAAGCCTGCTAAATATTGGTAAAAGCCCCATTTATGTAGTGTAAAAACATTTTTCTCGGAGGGTGCGCAAGCCACTCTGCGAGACCCCAAAAAAAACATCAGTGTGTCCGGGCGGGCCCCTCTGCGAGACCCCAAAAAAACATCAGTGGGTCCGGCCACCGCCTCAAGGGGGCCCCCTCGAAAATATGCTAACGTGGGCCCCTCTGCGAGACCCAAAAAAAACATCAGTGGGTCCGGCCACCGCCTCAAGGGGCCCCTCGAAAATATGCGACCTGCAATCAAAAAAACATCAGTGGGTCGGGCGGCCCCTCTGCGAGATCCAAAAAAAACATCAGTGGGTCCGGCCACCGCCTCAAAAGGGCCCCTCGAAAATATGCTAACGCGGGCCCCTCTGCGAGATCCAAAAAAAAACATCAGTGGGTCCGGCCACCGCCTCAAAAGGGCCCCCTCGAAAATATGCTAACGCGGCCCCTCTGCGAGACCCAAAAAAAACATCAGTGGGTCCGGCCACCGCCTCAAAGGGGCCCCTCGAAAATATGCTAACGCGGGCCCCTCTGCGAGACCCAAAAAAAACATCAGTGGGTCCGGGCGGGCCCCTCTGCGAGATCCAAAAAAAAATCAGTGGGTCGGCCACCGCCTCAAAGGGCCCCTCGAAAATATGCTAACGCGGCCCCTCTGCGAGACCCAAAAAAAACATCAGTGGGTCCGGCCACCGCCTCAAAAGGGCCCCCTCGAAAATATGCTAACGCGGGCCCTCTGCGAGACCCAAAAAAAACATCAGTGGGTCCGGCCACCGCCTCAAAGGGCCCCCTCGAAAATATGCTAACGCGGGCCCCTCTGCGAGACCCAAAAAAAACATCAGTGGGTCCGGCCACCGCCTCAAAAGGGCCCCCTCGAAAATATGCTAACGCGGCCCCTCTGCGAGACCCAAAAAAAACATCAGTGGGTCCGGCCACCGCCTCAAAAGGGCCCCCTCGAAAATATGCTAACGCGGGCCCCTCTGCGAGACCCAAAAAAAAAAAACGTTAGTACAAGTTGAAGCAAATTAGAATAGTAGACGAAACAGGAAAAAACGAAAAATAACAATAACGCATGCGCAAAACGCAAATTAACAGCTTAATGACGTCAAATTGAGCAAGCGAATTCGTTACATTCATCGATACATACATTCGAAAATATGCTAACGCGGGCCCCTCTGCGAGACCGAAAAAAAAACATTAGTACAAGTTGAAGCAAATTGGAATAGTAGACGAAGGAACAGGATAAAACGAAAAATAACAATAACGCATGCGCAAAACGCAAATTAACAGCTTAGTGACGTCAAATTGAGCAAGCGAATTCGTTACATTCATCTGCTTACGTCACACATACACAGTAGCTAGATTAAAAAACAACTATTACGCATGCCCGAAAGTGCAAGAAATTTCGCATCTTTCAATAGTTCTAAATTATCTAATTTACAATATTTGACGCATTATCATTCCTCCAAAAAAACGTCGCCAAGCTCTACACATATCTTTATGGTTGCCAGTCAAACTACCATCGGCAGGGTACTTTACTAACGTTGAACATCGCTCACGATGTCGCCAGAACCAAGGGGCACTGGATACGGAACATAGGCCAGATGCACAATTATATGTTACAATAGTTTTAAATACAAAATCTCAGCATTCTACAGTTAAAAGTTTTACAGTTATGCCAAATACGCAGTTATTCTTAGTGCAAACTTTGCCAACATTACTTCTTTAAAACTGGAACTGTCACCTTAGAACAACACAGTCATATTGAAATGTGGCTTAAACAGTATAGCAGATTGATTAAGTTTCGGCTTCCTTATAAGATAGCTAATGTCATCTCCTTTTATTCATATCTCTATGGTTAAAAGAACTGGGTAACTATGCGGTGGATTTTCAGTCAAAAAAGAGAGGGGTTGCTTTTTGGAAAGAGATTCAGTGAGTTGCTTGAAGTGCTGAGCTTTTGAATGTAGGCAAAATATTTGTGTTGATATTAATGAACTTTATTGTTAAAAGTATTACAGTTTAGTGTATAAGTATTTTAAACCCTTGCATGTGGAATATTTTTAAGAAAAACATGCCAAAAATGAAAAAATGTTTCTCTAATTTTGTTTGTGTGTAGCATTTGTATAGGGATGCAGAAAATGTTTTTATTCCCAATATTTCCCCAATCCATATGAAAATTTGGCCAAAATATTGTTAGGTTATAGACTTACATAAATTATACAGGGTTAATCTAAACTCTTAAGCAAAACTTTATGGGGTGATAGGGCACACAATGAGGAATCGTAATCACGTAGTAATCTGGGGTGAAAAACGCAGTTTTAAGTTTTAACTTACCCGGTAATAATCACTTTGGGGAAAGCATTGAAGTGTCCGTCTCATTTCTTAACCAAGTTTCATAAACAATAGGCTCGTCTCCAAAAATTTCATCCATGAAATAAAATAGAATTTTTAAACTATCCATTTTAGTCTTCTGTTTTTGGGGAAAAATACATTAGTTTCTGACGAACAATGGTCGGAAAGTCCACTGTTGTTTCGGCACTTTTATCCAAAGTGCTTATTAACAGCTACACAAAGACGATGTTGCCGACCCCACATTGCTATGTGATTCTGATTCCTTATTAGGAAGTTTTTACATAGCGTATTTTCCTCCGCTAACGGTACCGCTATCCCTTAAACTGGTTTTCGACCGTACTGCGCATGCTCACGCCTAGTTTTATGTGCTCACGTATACCGGGCGGCAGCATAACGTTAACGTAACCCGCTATTTCTCCAAGGTTAGCGGAAGACGGTAACGGTAAACGCGTACACGGTATCTATACAAGATGGCCGCCAAACAAGTGTGATTTAACATTCTTAATAAAATATGAATAAATATAGCCGACAAAGGAACGACATTTACTATAAAAGTTAACTTATTAGTGCTATAGGAGTTTTTAGCTCGAAATCTTGAAGATTCATCGATCTTTAAATTCTTGCATCGTTATTTTGGTATCGCCATCTAGTGTCGGGAAAATAAATTGTTTTCCAAAGCATTTTTTTTTTTCCGTTTTGCGTTGGTTTAAGAAAATCTCGTTTAAAATTTTAAACAAAATGAATTTATAGAATAAAAATCCTCAGAAAATAGTTATAAACAAATTAAAACAAAATTTTAAATTCAAAGCAAAAAATTAATTTAGACGTATGTTTTTTCTTTTGATTATTTGAATAACTTTAGGAAAATGCGGTTAAATTTTTAACGAAATTAGTTTAAAAAAAATTTAAATCCTCATACAATAATTATTTCTTATTTTTATGCAGTAAGAACCACTAGACACAAAAACTACAAATAATCATAGATGAATTAAAAATCCAGGTTTTCATAATTATTTTATTAAAATTACAAGTTTGTAAACAAACCTTGATTTAAAAGAAAATAAATAAATATTGTAGACGAATTAAAAATTCAGGTTTGTGAAGTAGTGTTCTCAGTGGGTTTAATTTATTTATAAATATTTTGTAAGCTCTAGTTCTAATTACTGCTCAAAATACTCCAGCTAGTGGTTCGTACTGCATTTGAAAAAAAATAGTTTATGGGGATTTTAATTATTTTAAAAACTAATTTCGTGAAAAATTCAACCGTATTTACCTAAACTGTCCAAATACACAAAAAACTGAAAACGAAAAAAAAACTTGCAAAAATAAACAAATAAGAAATTTCTATTTTAATTTTTCATTTGCTTAAAATAAAAAATTATGCTTTAATTTGTTTGTAACTATTTTCTGAGGATTTCATTAATTCTATAAATTCATTTTGCTTAACATTTTATATGATAATTTCTAAAAGTAATGCAATTATGGGGCAATTTTCAAGGAGAAAAAAAAAAACACATAAAAATTTTATTTTCTCGCCACTAGATGGCAGTACTGAAAGAAAAGAAGAATATAATCTGATAAATGCTCTGGGAGCAAAAACGTTATGCAAAAACTCTCTTTTTGTTAGTAGTTCCGATACCGTAAACGTTATATGGGCGCATGCGCTGTACTGTCCTATGACATTTAACGTTAGCGTTACGGTGAATGAAACCGCTATGCAAAAACTCCCTATTATGTGCCCTATCACCCCTTAAAGTTTTGCCCAAGAGTTTAGATTCACTATATTACTACAGATATAAAAAGATTTGCAATGCACAAGTTTTATTTTTAAAAGCCTATAATTTAACTTTCATCATGCCTAGGTATTTAAACAGTAAAATATATTAATGCATTAAATTTTAATCTAATTCTTATGCCTAATATTTTAAAATAAATAAACTGAATAGTGAGAATCATTGACACACGGACATTCTTACTGACTACTTTCAATTGCCCAAATCAAAATTACCCAGTCATCGCTGTGTGGGAAATGCCTCTCACAGAGAAAAAGTTTCGAGGCGAAAACGGAGTGTGCCAAACATCGTGCCAACCAAAACAGCCATCCGCATAGCTGAATCAGACATATCCTGCATTCCTGCATTTGTAGTGCATAGGTCAACTCAGGGCAAGCATTCCAAAATTGACACATTTGCATTTCCCAAACTGAGTGCGGGTGTCACAGGCAAGGGGTTAAGCAACCAATTTTACTTAAATAAATGCCATTTTTTAAACAGTATTTTACAGCCACTGGGCAATATGTTGCAAATAAAAGACTATTTTACATTTTCATTCATCATCTTTTCTGTTAACACCTGGCTGACTGCTCCAACATGAGGAAAAATAAAATTGTGACATACATATTTTATTTCATTAACTATACCTAATTTATTTGTTCGGTGGAGAAATTTGGTAGGTATTTTTTTTTCCATTTCACTGATTGTGTTATATTACTTAAATAAGTGGTTATTAAATAAATGAAAAATACACTGCTGGCCACCCAAATTGCAACACCAAGAAAAACAAGAGATATCACAACAAAATTTATTGTGTAGATAACATGTTGACCAAGTAACAAATGATTAAATTTACAGCATTCTATGAAGCGTGGTTCCTGCCAAAATCAGTACCCAGAGTAGCCGCCGTTGTTGGAGATCACAGCTGCCACACGCCTCGGCATTGATTCAAAGAGACTTTGAATGTGTTCTTGGGGTACAGCAGACCAAGCAGCTTCCACACGTTGCCAAAGTTGATCTGGTGTGACAGCTGGGGATGAACTCTGGGTCAGTCGTTGAGCAACCATGGACCACATGTTTTCTATCGGCGAAAGATCCGGAGAGCGCGCCGGCCAGGGAAGCAATTCAATCTGGTGATTGACGAAGAACCCTTGGACAATGCGTGCCACGTGTGGCCGTGCATTATCCTGCTGAAATATGGCTGTTGGCAAGCCCTGAAGGTAAGAAAGGACAACTGGCTCCAACACCTCGAAGATGTAGCGCTGGCTGGTTAAAGTACCGGCAATGCGTACTAGAGGAGTGCGAGAGAGATATCCGATACCGCCCCATACCATAATACCCGGTGCAGGACCAGTGTGACGGTGCATAATGCAGCTGTTCAGCATCCTCTCTCCACGGTGTCTCCAGACTCGAATCCGACCGTCGTGGTGTTGCATACAGAAGCGTGACTCGTCAGTAAAGAGAATTTCATTCCATTCTGTCGTCCACATCCTTCTTTCATCGCACCATTGGCGGCGGAGACGTCTGTGGTTCCGCGTCAGAGGTAGACAAAGCAACGGACGTCTTGCGGACAGACCATTCTGCTGTAAACGACGTCGAATGGTACGCGCAGACACTGGATGATGCGTTACAGACTGAATCTGCTGTGATATGGTTCGTGATGTGACTGAGCGGTCCGTCACTGCCATGCGTACAATCTGCCTGTCATCACGTGACGTGGTGCACTGAGGTCGATGCGGTCGATCACGTCTGTCCGTCGTACCCTCCTGCACCCAACGATCACATATCCGCATCACAGTTGTTTGGTTTCGTCCAATACGACGACCGATTTCCCTGAAAGATAACCCACAATCTCGGTATGCCACTATCCTTCCTCTGTCAAACTCGGATACTTGATCAAAAGATGATCGTTGTTTCCTACGAGGCATAATTTATCATTTTTTTGAAAAAAAAAGCAAGAAAAACACAATTGCTGTACTTGAAACCGTCGAAATCTCCAAGCCTTAAATAGCGCTTTGAGGTGGCGCCACAGGCGCGCTTGATGTGCGTCTGCGCTGAAATTCTAATCATTTGCATATCTCACCTCAGCTAATGCATGTTGTAAATTTCATATTATTTGCATGCTTCCTTCAGGGTGTTGCATTTACGATGGCCAGCAGTGTAATTTCCTTTGTGTTTTATGATAGTACCACAAAAAAAGTGACAATATAATGCTGTTAACTCACTTGTGCCTAGAGTATTTTAAAAATACTCAAATTTTAACAATTTCACTCTAGGTAGAAAACACATGTAAGCCTTAAATTTTACTTTTTTATTTTAGTTTTACAAATTATAAACTTGATTTCCACAAAACGCTTATGTCATATATCAATATTCTACTTTATTTTATTGTACATATTTTTCAGAGAAAATATATCATCTTACTATTGACACAGAAAAATTATTTGTCATTCCAGGCATCAGCACAATTTGTTAAATATTAGTAAGGGAATGGCACTAAAGAGCTCGCTTAGTGAATATAAATTTTAACAGGACCTACTAAGTGTTGACAGTATGTACAATAAAAAATAATTCCTGAAACTTTATGTACATTTTTTAAATCTTCATACTATAAAATCCCTAAATTAAGAACACATTCATAAATACATGCTAAATACTGGTCAAAGTTTTATGGCAGCATATCTTGAAATGTATAATCTTAATCTGCAACAAGGATATTGTTCAGAATCTTCCAGAACATAAGGAATTACATGGGGGTCAATTGTCAAGACTGCCTCACCACTTCTGGTCATAATTTCAAGTACATTCTGCAGTACAACCGTTCAATAAAATGCTTTCTGTCCAATTTATTATGTGTTGCTGTTTCCATTCTTTTTCTTTGCCTCTTTACACCGTAGTTCGTAATTATGGCATTTTTGACTTATGTGATTCTGAGTTCTCTCTGTGCCCCCTATTCCTCTTGCAAGTTTGTCGGTCTGGTAGTGAAGCACCATGCATAAAAACTGGAAAAAATTATTTAACATGCCTAGTAAAAAATGAATCTAGATTGAAGTATTTTGACGAACGACCAAAGGAATGAATAAAACTGATATCTAAAGACACTGTTGTAATTAATAATAATAAAATAAAAAATTCTTAATACCTTGTTTAAATGATTTGATATCCTTCTGCAACATTTTCTCCAGTACTCATATCTGATAAATTTTCTTCTGACTTTAATTTTTCTTTAAAATCTCAATTTTTTTTAAGTTGTTGATGCTTTTTTTTTAGTTCTTACTTAGCCAGTATTAAAAAGCATTTAGTCTATCTTATGCAACATTTCCTGTTAATATGTTTTTTGATACATTGAATTGTGACACATTTGAAAATCTACATTAGAAAAAAAACAAAAGCTTAAGTAATCTGCGAAAAACCTGGAAGTAACACAAAGAGTAGAGGGGGTTGCACAGATGTGAGAGGTGGGGGTAAAGGAAGCTTCTGCTCTACAGGTGGAGTTGGCTTAAGAGGAGCTATAGCCGGCTTAAGTCGAGTTGTAGCTTTCTTAGAAGGGGCCACAGCAGGTCTTAGCAAAGGTAAAGCTTGTTTAAGAGGCAATAGAACAGGCCCAAGTGCAGCTGATGAAAGATCAGGCCTAGGGGAGGATAGAACAGGCTTAACCGAAACTAAAGGAAGTTTAGGCATGATAGTCCTCTCTTTCCTATGCATGGTTTGAAAGTGTGTATTCAAACTCCTCTTTAATGAAAAGGTTTCTTGACACAGCTCACATGAAAACTGCCTGACTCTTTTAGCAACGACTTCTTTGTTCAAATGCCTATCAAGATGCTTTTTTAAGTTTGTCTCCCTCATGAATATTTTCTTGCAAAACTCGCACACAAAAGGCTTTTTATCAAGGCCTTTATCCACATGAATTCGCCGAACATGCGCATTCAAATCAGATCTTCGTACGAACGTTTTCTCGCACGTTTCGCAAGCAAAAGGTTTTTCATTCGTGTGCAAACGGAGGTGAAGTTTCAAGCTGTAATTCAGAGTGAACCTCCTGTGACATATTGGACAAGCAAAAGGCTTCTCGTCTGATCGTGCTGAATGTACGAGGGCATGCCTATTCAGAGCCGAAACGCGAGCGAAGCACTTCCCGCACACCTCGCAAGAAAACCGTTTCTCCTTGGTATGCGAAAGCATGTGTGTATTCAGGCCGGACCTCGTTATGAATCCTTTCTTGCAGATCTCGCAAGGGAAGGGCCTCTCATTCGAATGTATGCGAAGATGGATCTTTAACTGGTGTTTCGCTTTGTACCCCTTCTGACATATCTCGCAAACATAAGGTTTCTCTTGCGTGTGTGAGCGAAGATGCACTATGAGGGCGGACATTCGTGAGAACAACCTCTTGCACACCTCGCAGGCAAATGGCTGCTTGTTTTCGTGCACGTGCTTGTGGATGTTCAGGTCAGATTTCGTAGAAAATGCCTTTTGACACAAGTCACACACATAAGGTTTCTCATCAGGGTGTGTACGAAAGTGCAAGTGTAGAGTAGACATTTGGGTAAATGCCTTTTGACAGATATGACAAACAAAAGGCTTCTCTTTTGTGTGTATGCGTGCATGAACTTTTAAAACAGACATGTAAAAAAATTTCTTGTGGCACACCTGACATCCGTAACGCTTATCTTTTTTATGTGTACGCTTGTGTATGCTTAAGTCAGACTCAACAGAAAACGTCATACCACAAACCTTGCAACCGAAAGGTTTCCCTTCCTCGTGTGCGAGAAGATGCCTTTTGAAAGAACTCTCACCACAGAATCCTTTCTTACATGCCCCACAGGTGTACGGCTTCGCACCGGAAGATGTACAAGAATGCTTTTCGAGAGAAGATGCCGCACAAAACTGCTTTCCACATACATTGCAGGCATAAGGCTTTTCCTTCCCATGTGTACACTTATGCACATCTAGACTGTACTTCAAATGGAATGTTCTTTGGCATGTGTCGCACGAGAAGGGTTTTTGGCTTGTGTGTCTAATCATATGCCTTTCCAGAGTTAACAATGTGGAAAATGCCTTTTGACAAATCTTGCAAACATGGGGCCTTTCGCCAGAATGCGTGAGGAGATGAGATTTCAGAATGGAAGCGTACGGAAATGTTTTCTGACATATTTCACAGTGAAAAGGTCTATGCACAATATGTTTATGCATTGTTAAATCATGCTTCCGGGTAAATATCTCTGGGCACTGTTTACAGGCTAAAGGTTTCTCATCTGCGTGAATCTTGAGATGCACTTTCAAACTGCATGCATAGGAAAACCTCTTCTGGCAAATCTCACATATGTAAGGCTTTTCGTGCTTACATTTATGCAGTGCCAAATCTTGCTCCTCAGAAAAAGTCTCCTTACATGTTTCACATGCATAAGGCTTTTCGTGCTTACTTTCATGCAGAGTCAAATCATGCTCCTCAGAAAAAGTCTCCTTACATGTTTCCCATGCAAAAGGCTTTTCGTGCTTACTTTTATGCAGAATCAAATCATGCTCCTCAGAAAAAGTCTCCTTACATGTTTCACACGTATTAGGCTTTTCATGCTTCTGTTTATGCAGTGTCAAATCATGCTTCTCAGTAAATGTATCCTTACATATTTCGCACGCATAAAGCTTTTTGTGCTTACTTTCATGCAGAATCAAATCATGCTCCTCAGAAAAAGTCTCCTTACATGTTTCACATGCATAAGTCTTCTCGTGCTTACTTTTATGCAGAATCAAATCATGCTCCTCAGAAAAAGTCTCCTTACATGTTTCACACGTATTAGGCTTTTCATGCTTCTGTTTATGCAGTGTCAAATCATGCTCCTCAGTAAAAGTCTCCTTACATATTTCACATGCATAAAGCTTTTCGTGCTTACTTTTATGCAGAGTCAAATAATGCTCCTCAGAAAACGTCTCCTTACATGTTTCACATGCATAAGGCTTTTCATGCTTATGTTTATGCAGTGTCAAATCATGCTCTTCAGAAAATGTCTCCTTACATATTTCACATGCATAAGGCTTTTCATGCTTACTTTTATGGAGCATCAAATCATGCTCCTCAGAAAAAGTCTCCTTACATATTTCACATTCAAGTAATTTCTTGTCACTGTGCTTTTTGAGATGCAGTTTCAAAGTTCCCTGTTGAGAAAATGCCTTGGGACAAACCTCACAAACATATGGTTTTTCCTTCATGTGTGTACGCATGTGTATTTTAAGTGTTGAGGAGCGACGAAATGGCTTCCGGCACATTTGACAAATGAAGGGCTTCACGTCTGTGTGTATGCGACTGTGAACATTCAAGTCACCCTTGGTGGAAAATGCCCTCTGGCAAACCTCACAGACGTGAGGCTTCTCGCTTGAATGTCTGTAGCGATGGGTCGTCAGAGCAGATACCTGAGAGAATTTCTTGTGGCATGTCTCACAGGAATAAGGCTTCTCCTTTGTGTGAGTACGCAGATGTATACGGTAGGTGTCGGAGCGACGAAATGGCTTCTGACAAATTTGACAAATGAAGGGCTTCACGTCTGTGTGTATGCGACTGTGAACATTCAAGTCACCCTTGACAGAAAATGCCCTCTGGCAAACCTCACAGACGTGAGGCTTCTCGCTTGAATGTCTCTGGCGATGGATCATCAGAGCAGATACCTGAGAGAATTTTTTGGAGCATGTCTCACAAGAATAAGGCTTCTCCTTTGTGTGAGTACACAGATGTACACGGTAGGTGGAGGCACAAGCAAACGCTTTTTGACATATGTCACAAACGTAAGGTTTCTCTTTCGTATGTGTGCGATAATGTGCGTTTAAATCAGATTTGTCGTAAAATGTCTCCTTACATATTTCACACACATAAAGTTTTTCGTGCTTACTTTCATGCAGAGTCAAATCATGCTCCTCAGAAAAAGTCTCCTTACATGTTTCACATGCATAAGGCTTTTCGTGCTTACTTTTATGCAGAATAATATCATGCTCCTCAGAAAAAGTCTCCTTACATGTTTCACACGTATTAGGCTTTTCATGCTTCTGTTTATGCAGTGTCAAATCATGCTCCTCAGTAAAAGTCTCCTTACATATTTCGCACGCATAAAGCTTTTCGTGCTTACTTTCATGCAGAGTCAAATCATGCTCCTCAGAAAAAGTCTCCTTACATGTTTCACATGCATAAGGCTTCTCGTGCTTACTTTTATGCAGAATCAAATCATGCTCCTCAGAAAAAGTCTCCTTACATGTTTCACACGTATTAGGCTTTTCATGCTTATGTTTATGCAGTGTCAAATCATGCTCCTCAGTAAAAGTCTCCTTACATATTTCACATGCAAACAATTTCTTGTCACTGTGCCTCTTGAGATGCAGTTTCAAAGTTCCCTGTTGAGAAAATGCCTTGGGACAAACCTCACAAACATACGATTTTTCCTTTGTGTGAGTACGCAGATGTATACGGTAGGTGTCGGAGCGACGAAATGGCTTCCGACAAGTTTGACAAACGAAGGGCTTCACGTCTGTGTGTATGCGACTGTGAACATTCAAGTCACCCTTGATGGAAAATGCCCTCTGGCAAACCTTACAGACGTGAGGCTTCTCGCTTGAATGTCTCTGGCGATGGGTCATCAGACCAGATATCTGAGAGAATTTCTTTGGGCATGTCTCACAGGAATAAGGCTTCTCCTTTGTGTGAATACGCAGATGTACATGGTAGGTGGCGTAGCGACGAAATGGCTTCTGACATATGTCACAAATATAAGGTTTCTCTTTCGTATGTGTGCGATAATGTGCATTTAAATCAGATTTGACGTAAAATGCCTTCTGGCACATATCACAGACGTGAGGCTTCTCGCTTGCATGTCTCTGGCGATGGGTCATCAGAGCAGATACCTGAGTGAATTTTTTGGAGCATGTCTCACAAGAATAAGGCTTCTCCTTTGTGTGAGTACGCAGATGTACGCGGTAGGTAGAGGCGCAAGCAAACGCTTTTTGACATATGGCACAAACATAAGGTTTCTCTTTCGTATGTGTGCGATAATGTGCGTTTATATCAGATTTGTCATAAAATGTCTCCTTGCATATTTCACACACATAAAGCTTTTCGTGCTTACTTTCATGCAGAGTCAAATCATGCTCCTCAGAAAAAGTCTCCTTACATGTTTCACATGCATAAGTCTTCTCGTGCTTACTTTTATGCAGAGTCAAATCATGCTCCTCAGAAAAAGTCTCCTTACATGTTTCACACGTATTAGGCTTTTCATGCTTCTGTTTATGCAGTGTCAAATCATGCTCCTCAGTAAAAGTCTCCTTACATATTTCACATGCAAGCAATTTCTTGTCACTGTGCTTCTTGAGATGCAGTTTCAAAGTTCCCTGTTGAGAAAATGCCATGGGACAAACCTCACAAACATAAGGTTTCTCCTTCGTGTGTGTACGCATGTGTATTTTAAGTGTTGAGGAGCGACGAAATGGCTTCCGGCACGTTTGACAAATGAAGGGCTTCACGTCTGTGTGTATGCGACTGTGAACATTCAAGTCACCCTTGATGGAAAATGCCCTCTGGCAAACCTCACAGACGTGAGGCTTCTCGCTTGAATGTCTGTGGCGATGGGTCGCAAGAGCAGATCCCTGAGAGAATTTCTTGTGGCATGTCTCGCAGGAATAAGGCTTCTCCTTTGTGTGAGTACGCAGATGTATACGGTAGGTGGTGGAGCGACGAAATTGCTTACGACATATTTGACAAATGAAGGGCTTCGCGTCTGTGTGTATGCGACTGTGAACATTCAAGTCACCCTTGACGGAAAATGCCCTCTGGCAAACCTTACAGACGTGAGGTTTCGTGCTTGAATGTCTCTGGCGATGGCTCGTCAGAGCAGATACCTGAGAGAATTTCTTGGGGCATGTCTCACAGGAATAAGGCTTCTCCTTTGTGTGAATACGCAGATGTACACGGTAGGTGTTGTATCGTGCAAACGCTTGTTGACATATGTCACAAACATAAGGTTTCTCTCTCGTATGTGTGCGATAATGTGCGTTTAAATCAGATTTGACATAAAATGCCTTCTGGCACACGTCACAACTGTACGGCCTAATGTTTCTGTGGCCTAAAAGATGCTTCATCATAGCGCCTTTCTGGGTGAACTTCTTCTCACACACTTCGCAGGGAAATGGCCTCTCGTTCGTATGCGTGCGTGCATGCACACGGAGATAATCCTTGCGAGCGAATCCTCTTTGACACACTTCACAAACGAAAAGATTCAGTTTAGATTTCTCTTTTGAATGTGTGCGATAATGTTTGTTTAAATCAGCTCTGTCGCAAAATGCCTTCTGGCACACGTCACAACTGTATGGCCTGATATTTCTGTGGCTTAAAAGATGCTTCTTCATATTATATTTCTGGGTGAACCTCTTGTCACACACTTCGCAGGGAAATGGCTTCTCGCTTGCATGCGTGCGTACATGCACACGGAGAACATCCTTGCTAGCAAATCCTTTTTGACACACTTCACAAACAAAAATCCTCATGTCTGCATGTATGTGAGCGTGCATGGTGAGAGTCTGTGAAACACTTTCCCACACTCCTTACAGACGAAAGGCTTCTCATTCGTATGAGTACACTTGTGCACAGTGAAATCAAACTTACGAGAAAACGACTTGGGGCATTTTTCACAGGCAAAAGGTTTTTAATCTGCATGTGATTCAAAATGCACTTTCAATGTGGATGATTGGCTAAACACCCTTCTAATGCACTTTACTTTCGTAAGTTTTTTTTTTTATCAAAAAGGTCCGATGACCTCGGATAGGGTAGAGGCATCTTGTGAAGAAACCTGAAAGACAGGTCTCTCAATTAATTTTTCTTCTGAACAAACTTGAAAGACAGATCTCTCAATTAATTTTTCTTTTGAACAAACCTGAAAGACCTCTCAATTAATTTTTCTTCTAAGCAAACTTGAAAGACAGACTTTTTATCTAATTTGTCTTCTGACCAAACCCGGGAAGTTGGATTCTCATCTATATTCCCTTCTGAACAAACCTGAAAGACAGGTTTCTCATCTAACTTCTATTCTATTTGCACTGTACACTTCTTTTACATAAATTGCCTCTCAAGATAATTCAGTATGATTTGATTTCAAAAGACTTTAACTTTTTTATTTTCTATAAGATAATATTTCAAAATCAAATACTAAAAATTGAAAAGTATTTGTAAAATGACTTTTCCCAAACATGTACACTCATATCATTTTTTGCACTTATACAAATACACACATTAAGACTTACATCTCAGAATAATCATTTATATGATAGCTTTAGTAAAGACACAATTTCAAAATTAGATACATGCAAAGCTATGCTTAGGAAACCGTTCAAATAACTTGGATTCTTAACTATTCCCTGCTTGCTAAATTAGAAAGCGGGAATTTTGAGGCAACACATTTTTTATGCTTAAATTATTTTGTAAATTAACAATGAATGTTTTTACAGTGAAAAGATTTAAAATGTGTGTTTTGACTGTGAGTTGCACTGTTACTGTAGACACTGTTGCACTGTTACACGCAGAAACTTTTTTTTTCTTTGAGCAGAGTTTGGTGGATAGCCTTGCCCAATCCTTTTAGGAAAACAAAATTAATTCGTCATATTCTTAGGTGAAAATGAGAATCCTGCAACATCACGCATGCTTCAAACTTATCGCTTACACTTTTACGTATTTTTTAAGTTATTCCTAATTTACTGCACGCTGACAAACTTACACTAAACTCCAAATATACTTGCTAGCAAGGAGCCTTACAAAAAAAATGTAAATAAATAAACACTAAACACATCAACCACCGCGCAGTGTTGCCAGAAAATTTTGAACTAAAATCACAAGAGGTTGCTAGAAGAGTTATAAAAATGACGTCACAGCCATTGGTGGCTCCCTAGATCTGGCCGGGGCCGTCGTTAGCAACAAATAGCGAAGGCCCCGATCTGGCTAGAAGCCCTAGGGCCAGCTTACGTCTCGAAAAGTTGCCCAAACCGAAACAATGGGGTAGCTATCTTTGGCGTACTTCTCGCTACTTTGGCATTTCGTTAAAGTAAACGTAATTAGTGACAAACTTTAATATTTTATTATGATTGCGTAAATAATTGTAGGTATACAACAATATTCAAGATGCTTAATTAAATTTATTAACATATATGTGGTCTATTTCTTTTTTAAGCACATTTTTAATGCTAAAAAACAAGGTTTTGTTTACAAACACAACAGGTAGCTTTGGCGATAATGCAAAACGCACTCTTAACATAACATTTGCGTTTTTACAAAACTAAACAAGCTACGAACAACGTTGGTATTTTAAATTAACTAACAAAGATAAACTTACAAGAAAAAGGCATTTTCTAAGGTAACAGTAAAAATTTTCAATAATAAAATCGAACTTACAAGGCAAATTTGAGCAGACGATCCGGGATCTCGTCGCATGTTGATCACCCATTTTCTTTAGAGAATTTAGCCATTCTAAATCCATTTCTTGAATGATTAGAATAATTTATGGCGGCACAAATACCCATAATAACAAATTTATTGGTTTAAAATGCAGAATAAGAACACCAAGCGGTGTCGCCAAGGAGTACTGTGTTAAGCCTAACGTGGGCAATTTCCAGAAGGCGTAGGTCACCTTGGTATATAGGAGTCTTACCCCGAACAATCGCGTTTTGATTACGTCATAGAAATAGTGATGAGAAATACGGGGTTAGTGAGTAATTCTAATGCAGTGAAACCAACATTCCAGGCCCCATTGGTAAAATCACGCCAAATGTCCGAAATGTCGCCAACATTGGCGACTTTTTGGAGAAATATCGCCACATTTGGCACCAAATATCACAGTGAGGTTAACTGAGCCCTAGAACCAATATTTCTCGAGATTTCTAGAACACCCTCTGCAGTGGCGCACTCAGGATTTTAGTTTAGGGGGGGGGGGCTGGGCGACATACAAATACTGCTGAACTCGGTTATAGTGACCTCGATTAGGGTACCACTTGAGTCTACATATTCGGTTCCACTTGATTGTCCCATAGAACACAAGCCCACAAGCAATGTAACTCGGTATGGAGTCATAAATAATTATCTGATCTTTTCAGTGACGTTGTAACCGAGATTAACAATGTTTCATAAACTAACTGTAAGCATTTATTTAAAAACTTTTCAAAGTCTTTTTTGGTTAGAAATAACTTGAAGACAATTAAAAAAGGAAAAATAATAATACATTAGCGACAATTTTCATTTTTAAAGCTTTTCACTTCTAACTTTCTACCTTTAGGGGGCTTCAGCCCCCATAGCCCCCTCCGTGGGTGCGCCTATGACCCTCTGTAAATCAATGGAGAAACCAAAAACTCCGTATCTCCCGTTCTAGTTGCTGTGCTGTCTGGGAAGTGTCCCTGTAAAAGAACTATTTATGCTATATGCAAGAAAGGTAGCCTATAAGTAGCCTATAGAGCATTTCAACGTGACGTATCTCTGACGTCAGCTGAGTGACAGCTTCGCGCATCGTTCTGCGCATGTTATTTCTTTACCTAAATGTATTATTTAGCAATCTCAGTAATCCGTATAAACTACGTGTAATCTGAGGAGGTTCATTGGGTTTTTGGATTACGAACGCAGCCCCAGAGGAATGCAAACAAATTGCAGAATAGCAAGCAACAGGCGTTTCAGTTTAGACAGCGATCCACCACTGTGCACGAAAGAATGTACATTATTTATTTAGAAATATGGAAGAAATTTTAAAGCTGTCAGCAACTAATTAAACTCTAATTGCAAAATTTGATATTGTTTCTAGTTTAGGATTGTGATATTTTTTCATGATTTTTAAATATATGGATAATTTGTCTCCAATGTAATTTGAAGCTATGACTATGACTAGATAGGTATTTATCCTTAGATTGACATGAATTTTAGTGCATGCTTTCTGTGGATAACACTTTCTGGTGTGGTTTCTGTTATTAAATGTGCATTAGAATAAATCAATAAAAAACATGAAAGAATTGGTTTGTTAATTATTTTTTAAAAATATATTTTGATTAAAAAGTCAATTTATACATTGTTTACAGAACTAGTTTTGTACCAGTGGTTGGTTTATTAAAAAAAAAATAATAATAAATAAATAAAACAGGAAGTTTCTTATGTTGAAACTGGCATGTGATGTGTTAATGCATGATTACTTATTGTTGCTTATGCTAAAAAAAAAAAAAAAAAAAAAACACTGTAGAATCTACTTTTTCAAAATCACTAAACTTGGCTACCAGTTAAATTTTTTTATTTGGAATACCTTATTCCCCCGTAAACGATATATATTTCGGTTACACATAAACACATAACCATCATCAGTCGTTTCTGGATCTCACACTAATGGCGGCTTCCTCTTCTATCTCTTCTCTCTTCTTCCGGAATTTTCGATGAATGACGTCATCCCATGATCGGTCGATTGTATGAAGTGCATCGTTGATGCTGCCATCTGTCGTCACTATTTCCAAGCTCTCACGAATGTACCCTAGTAGCAATAACTCATCGGTCGATGAGAGGCGGGTGAGTTAAATCCGAGGAGAAGGAGCAATGGCCGATCACGGCTCTTCATCCAAAAAAGGGGAAATTTCATCGGCAACTGGTACAAAATGTCCGCTCGGGGGACCATAAAGCCGATCATCGTTTCCCGACGACACCGATGAAATAACGAAAAGAAACCGATAAACTGTTTAAAATATATTTTTTAATAAAAAATAAACGACTGGCAGCAAAATTTTCAAAAAATGTCCGTTCTGTTTATTATATTTTCGTTTTTTGTATGCTAAATTTCCGTTTTTCTAAAAAAAAAAAAAAAAAAATTCTTCCTCCCCCGGGCCCGAACACTGAGTGTACTGATTACGAGATAAGCGCTCTACCCCTAGACCATCGAATCTTTTCATGTACAAGGCAAATTGTGAAGTACCGGTTATTTTAGTCTCAGATTGGGACTTTGGGTGAAATTTTGACAAAGTGTTGTTCAGCTATTATTAATAATAGTCAAATTGTTCTATTGGTAAGAAATTAATTTCACTTTTTACCAATGTATGTAAGTAGCAACAACATTCATAATTAATAATTAAAAAACAATATTGCCAATTGTATAGGAATTTTAGTGTGATTTTAACTTTCATATTTCTTGGATAACTTTTAAAAATTAACTGATTTCGCTTCTTGCTGTTTACATTAAAGAGGTTTCTAAAGAGTTGCTCATTGTAATGAAGTTTCCGTTTTTCTTATAATGCAGCTGACGCTCAAATAGATTTTCTTTTCTTTTTTTTAAACACTTTTTTTTAAATTATTTAAATATTACAAACGATTTTTATATAATAAATACTTACATTTTTTTGTAAATATTTCTTTTCAAATTTAAATTTTGTGGGAGGGGGCAAGGGGGGGGACACCCCCCCCTGCCCCCTCCCAACCCCAATACAAGAAATTTGAAGTAAATTATGCGATTAATTCAAGAATTGTTCAAAATTTCCTTTAGATTAAGCAAAGGCACATCTAAATTACGCAAATATTTATAGGAATTTGGGTAAAGTGTAAACTACTGGGGACACTTGCAAGGCCCGATGACTATAGAGCTGCAGTTTCGGATAAGATATTGTTTTTCGGTTTCCCATCGGCAAAACTGCTCGTCTAGATCACTTCTATCCATGAATAAAAATTCATCTATTGCAGATTAACAAAAGTGCACTTGCCGATGACTGAATTCGACGAGTCGATGAGTTAACGATGAGTCGATGAACGACCGAGCAGAAAACAAGCAGTCATTGCTACTAGGGTAGGCATATATACTATTTTTAAAGTTGGCTATTTTTTTAATATTTTTACGGGGGAATAAGGTATTCCCAAATAAAAAATTTTAACTGATTACTCCGCCGTATTAATTAATGTTTTATAAGTTTTTATTCTTGGCTACCAGCCTTTTTATTCTTTTGCAGTATTCTGAATTAGGTATGGAGTGGAACTTAAATATCTTGAATAAATGTGTTTTTTCTATTAAACTGACACCCTCTTTTATTTCACCTTCTTATCTCAATTCTTTCTGTTGTTTCTTTGACTTCGTGAAATCAAGGTTATACTGTTGTTGTTCTCATGTCCATGGGCAGATGATTAAATGGTTAAACTGTACTTCGTTAAAATAAATCTTTATTCTTTTACCTAAAACTATTTCCACTCTGTTCTGCGTGGAGCTGATATTAGGATTAGAAATTATTCTGAAGATTTTTAGATTTTTTGATACTTACTAATTATCCCGGTGGTCATTTCCAACAAAGTATTTTTTCATCAAATGTGCTGGAAACTGTTGCCAATCGTATTCGAAACCATTAATAATTTCATGTGATCGGCATTTATCTTTGCGAGAAATCGCTTGTCTTGTTTGAGTGCCGGGATAATACGCCAGTAGCAATTTTTCTATGAATACTGTTCTTACTTGCTGTTTAGATTCAAGAACCTAAATCATTTTATGCAGTCAAATATGATGCTTTTTTTTTATTTCAATTTTTTTGTAAATAGCTTCTAAAGTAATTTAAATTGGCTGACTGACATCTGATTTTTTTAATATCTATCGCTTGCATGTAGTCTGGTTCCTGTGTAAATTATGTGAAAACATATTTTCAAGTAACACTGTAATTTACGATGTTGAAAAAAAATTCTCTTACACACAATCATCACGGAAGAATATAACTAAAAATCTATATACTACTCCTTTTATTACGATTGTTTTTTTTTTAATCAAATCATTGAACTAATAAATCTGATATGGACACCACATGACTTCCTTGTACCTCTATTAAACCAGAAATATTTTCGGGGCACTTTATCTAAACTTATTTCATTTGAAAGAGACAAAATACTGCAATTCTAAAGTTTACCGCCAAGCTGAGTTCAATTTTATAGATTTTTTTCACTTAATTGGGCAATATTTTGACAAAGCCAATAAGCTTGCGATAGCGAGATTTCAGTCACAGCTGAAACAGTTATTCATCACAGATTTTTAATGAAATGAAGGTATTTATAGACCCTTAATATATTTTAAGTCTTTTGGGTGACCCTGTAAATAAATTACTCAGACCACAGCAATCAAAAGCACAGTTAGATGTTACAATAGTTCTAAATACAAAATTTCAACATTCTACGGCTAAAAGTTTTAGAGTCATGCAAAATGCATAATTATTTTTGGTGTTAAATTAGCGATATTTTGGATGATAAACACGGTGGATGACAAATAGCGAGATTCTGTGCATGGACCAAACAATGAACGACTCCAGACATAATATATTGAAGACAGTGGCGTACCCCGGGGGGGGGGGGAATAAGGGATCACAACACACACACACACATCCTGAAATTTTTGCAATACAAAATGTATATTCTTCACTCCCTCACCACACACATGTATACATATATGTGAGTTACAATAGTAACCCCTCCCATGAAAAATTTCTGGCTACGTCACTGTTTGAAGATGTCTATAGACATTAATGTATTGGAATTCTGGTAGTTGCATATTATCCTGATAGACATTCGTGCCATATTATTTTTTCGGAAAATGTGCGGGCAAACTGTAGCCAATTGTATTCGGAACCATCATGATTTCATGCAACCTGGATTTATCAAAGCGAAAAATCACTCGTCTTGGCAGACTGCAAGGATACATGCATGTACCAAAATTCTTTTCGGTGGTCTGGTAAATAAACTCTCCAGTAGATTGGAATAAAAAATCTAGGTGTACAACTAGATGTTACAACAATCTTATATATAAAATCTCAGCAATCTACGACTAATAGTTTTTGAGATATGCGAATAAAATATATACACTAAAAGTTGCCAAGTTTGGAGACTTTTGACGCAGTTTTTGAGGGAGGTGTCTGATCGTCACCGGACCATTATCCAACCATATGGTAAGATGTTATTCTGCTTGAAATGAATGAATGTTTCTAAAACTGCCATTGGCTGTAATTTGTTGGAATTTTTCTGAGTACTCCTGTAGAACTGTAAATGATAAAGATACCATTTTTGATGGCAAGATTCATTTTGTAATCCTTAACAACATGTATCACTTTTGATTCATTTGAAATAACTTAATATCTCTAAATTACACTTTAGTGAATTTCTGCCCATAAAGCATAATGTATGGATGTAGATGTTACAACAATCCTAAATATAAAATTTCAACATTGTACGACTCATACTTTTTAAGATATGTGAGTTACCTACATGGGCGTAACTTGGGCTTCGAAACTGGGGGGGCAAAAGTCATTTTAAATGAAAGTCCATGTATGCGTGCCCGTACACACACATGCATATATATATATATATATATATATATATATATATATATATATATATATATATATATATATGTAGTGAAACCTCTCCGAGCGGTCACCCCTCTAAACGGCCAATTTTTCATGGCACGGATTTTTTGACTCATAGACTTGATGTTAAAATAACCTCTATCAGCGGCCACCCGACCCCCTTAAACAGCCACCTCATCGTCCATCTCATTTTTCAGGAAATTTTACTCACTCCATGCTGTAATTTTGAGCGGAAAAACTCAAGGTCAGGTTTATGTCGAATATAAGTCCCAGGAATACATGGAATTGAATCTGTTATATCTCTTTTGTATTCTCCCCACACTCTTAAGATGGGTAATCACTTGGACAATCAGGTATTGAAATTGTCCTACAAATGAATTTTTGTCCCCCTTTCAGGGGCTAATTCCGTGTCTGACGAATTTCTCGATGTTTGTAATGGCGAGCAAGCTAAACTTTCAACACAAGCGACTTTAGGGAAAATCGATGAAATTATCGAAAATTCCGAAGCGGTTACAAACTAACCAGTTAGAGATCCGATTTTTAAAGTAAAAAACAAACTAGAAAAAATGGTTGTTTCAAAGAAAAGTAAAAACTTAAAACGGACACAAATTGTATCATTTTTTCAAAAAAATGTAAGAAAGCATTAAATAAAGTACTATTTTCTCCTTAGATAAGTTTTATATTTCATTTTAAATAAGGAATATGTGCCAGACTTGTTTATATTACGCATTATAGCAATTATCTTATAATAGTAAATAAAACTCTTGAGAGCGGCCACCCCCTCCGAGCGGCCAAATATTCTCGGTACGGTGGGTGGCCGCTCAGAGAGGTTTCACTTATATATATATATATATATATAAACTATAAATTCGGTCTTTGAGCTTCGTCAAGGGAGACCCCCCTGAACCCCCCTAATTTTTTAGTTTCATTATTGCCATATTAAAACGATATTAATCGACTATGTCATTTTATCTCTCACCCCTTTTTCTTTTTCTTATATTCTTCCTTTACATTTATTTCATTGACTGGAAGTAGGAGGGTTTCCTGGTCTTTCCTTGCAAATGCAAAAGTGGGTCGATGATAACTGAAGTAACTTATATAATTTTTAGTATCTATCTTAACACACCAAAAATTTTGCTTCGTTATTGGATATTGTTGAGAGAGCTTTAGGCGCGTAGGGTTGCTGTATTTCGCATGGTAACTCTATTGGCGAGTCATCCGAGTGGATAAGAATCCGTGCTGTTAGGCTTATGTTTAAAATTATTCTTTTTTCCACTTTCACATTCGGTAGCCCAGTGCTCGATGCGTTTATACCTTTTACAAGTTATTCTTGATGTATCCTTAATTTTATGAGTCGGCTGGCCCGAGTATTTTCCATAATTTTTATTTTTAGACGCATGTTTTCTAGGAGCAGCCACGAAAGCACCTGAGTCTTCTGCTTGTCTGTCATCGTTACGCCTGGCATTTGATTCTGAGTATTTATGGCTTCGGAAGCTCATCTCTTGATTCCATAGCACATCGGAAATTGTCGAAAGTAGAAGGGAGGCTATATAACAGCATTACAGTCAGCAAGTCGTCGTCTATTTAGATATCCATTTCTGAAAGTCTGTCCACTATGTCGAAGAATTTTCTCAAATGGTCGTGAATTCCATTAGACGAGTCGGGTATTTTATATTGAATTAAAGATTTCATCACGCAGCTTTACGAGCAGGTCCTTTAGACTGATAGATTTCTCCCAGTTTTTTCAACACATCTGATGAAGTGTCACAATTTTTTATTTGTTCGAGTTCAGATGGCGATTTACATAGAATTATATCTGCTTTTGCTTTTTCGTCCATTTGGAGACCCACGTATCGAACTCTTCTTGCGATTTTTCGTCATTTACCAAAACTCAGGCTTTGAACCTGATGCATAAATCCAGGCATCATTCTTTATTAAAAGCGCTTTCATTTGCATTTTCCATGTTTCGTAATTATCTTTATTCAGCGTTTCAATTCGCCAAGTTCCAGTCGCCATTTTGAGGATGAATGATGCAGCCTTGAAACGAACGTTAAAAATCAGCAGATAAATAAATTAATCCATCTGGTGTCCATAACCTTTTAGAAATGTTAGCAGAGTTATGGCACAAACATAGTAAACGTGGGATTTTAACATAACATATTATTAGAACGGAAGAAACAGGCACATCACATAACAAGGTAACATCAAGAAGGGAAAAGTATATTTGTTTGTGTTTGTGGGATTACGGCAGATTAGCTACGCGTGGGCTCTAGGCCTATGGGTGGGGTGCCCTCCGTGGAGGTCTTTCTAAGGGGTCTTAACCCGTATTTACGCTAAGTGAAAAAGGTATAGAAGAAGTAAAAAGAATGCGTGCGCAAGCACAGTTACAGTTAAATAGATAAGTGTTTATTGAGGGATACAGAATTCAGGAGGATAACACATATATAAAAAAATAAACAATTCATTACTCAACAATTTATTCTTACTTTTATGTCGCATTTTTGGGACACATTTTTCGGACAATTTTCAATAAAGGGGGCGAGAGATAAAATGACATAGTCAATAATAAATCATAAAATATTTATTCTATAACAATGGAAAGAATACTGTACTTAAACGGATGAAATTTGAGATCAGTTATTTTTAACTCTTGAAAACAAAAAGTAAATAGTGCAAAAATATAATTAATAAAATAGATAAAAGGGATTACTTTTTTCCCCTTTTATAAAACCAACTCCACAGCCACTGGTACCACTGGGGACCCAATCAGCTTTTAGCGGTAGAATCTGTGTGTACGTCCAAAACAAAGTTCATTGGAAGGATTGGAAATTGCAAATCTATGTGTTCACTAAAAAAAAAAAAAAAAAAACTCCACAGCCACTGGACATTAGCAGGACCTGTCTGTCAAGAAACATTTGACGGTCAAAAACTGAAGCGGCCGACTTTGATTTTCAAAGGGTTTTTCCAATAAGTAAGAAGAGGCATCATTTTTAATTTAAACAAAACTACATTTTCCCCCTCAAAACGCAACTATAATGGATGTCTTCTCCTTAACGAATTCCTGACAAAAAAAAAAAAACCAAATGATCAGTACATTATAGTATTTTCTCCAGACTAATACTCAATCTTTATTTAAAATTTACCGATTTGACACAAAAATTACGAAAACTACTTACCTGTACTCATACACAAAACAAGTTAATATTTCACTGCAAGATACAGATATTCGGCTGGTAAAATTCATTTAACTTAACCAAACTTGACACACAGACATCATTTACCTATTTAGCTTAGCTCTTTGTAATCCATTCTTTGCAGCTCATTCAATAATCCCTCCAACCCTCTTGGACATCTCCCGAGTTCTTTGTCGGTATTTTCCCTCCAACCAGGTAGCGAAAGATTAACAACAGACTTGAATATAAAACATCATGTTACATACAAAAATTTTTAAAGCTCCCTTCTCTCACAAAGTCGATATGCTTGCGGGAAAAACTGGTCCTAGTCTATTTAAGTGAACACAGATGTGGCTGATTTTTGAGTTAACGGGAGATAAACGGGCCGCGTTCGGCATTTAAATCACTCCAATTTTCACAGAATCTTAATGGTCATTTAGTGATGACATGTTCTTAAGTTTAGTTTGTAGGTCTAAAAAAAAAAAAAAAAAAAAAAAACGATTATTTTATGCCTTGTTAAAAAGCCTCTTCTCTTGCGAGGTTTGAAATACATTACAATGAAACTGATTGCACTGCACATTTTCTATTTTCTGTAACCTCTCTTCCCGTGGCACTTTATTTAATGTTAGCAACCTGTTAAATTTACAGCATTCTGAGCTCAATGTTCGTGTTTTTCCTCGACTCGGACAGAAAATTTTAAATTTTTAAGAGTCCAGTACGTTATTTTTATTTATTTTTTTTTATTTTATCTTTTATTTTTATTTATTTATTTATTTATTTGGGGGGGGTATTGTAAATATGCTTAGAAAAGTAATGTGGAAAAAGATATTTAATAATTTGAGGAGCTGGAACGACTTTTAGCGTGATTTCATTAACCAAAAGCTCGGCATATGCGGGAGACAGGGATCGATACAAACAAAAATTGGGTCCGTTTTGTGGCTCTTTCACAAAATTACAATCGATTTAAATGGAACCCCGTCACAAAAATACAGTCATTAAAAATGTCCTTCATTTGGCATTTTACCCTACATTTTAATGTGTTTCATCAATTAACAAAAAGAAAAAGTGACTTTTATTAAAATTTAGTTTGAAAATTCACAAAAATAAGTGCTGAAATTCACAAAATTAAGCATTGAAATTCACAAAAATATGCAGTTTTTACAAAAATTGGACCCTCGAAAATATTCCTGGACCGACCCCTGATAAATTATGTAAGGTTTTGAGTTGAAGACGTTTTCACGAAAAAAAAAAAGGGAGGGGGTATATAAATTAGGTGAATGCACATATACTATGTACTAAAGAAACTAATATTCTGAGATATTATCTTAGCTAGACTTTTTTGAAATGCTAGAAAATAGAATTATATGCACACATGGGCGCCCATAAGGGGGGCAAGGTAGGGAACTTGCCCCCCCTAAAGTTCTAGGTTAATATCTCATGATGTTAACAATGGCAAAAACAGAACTAAAAAAGTTTGAAATTTGCCCCCCCCCCCCTCTAGAAAAAAATTTTGAAGTTTGCCCCCCCCCCCTCTAGGAAAATTACTATGGGTGCCCATGTACGCACATCAGCAGATCGTTATAAACAATAGCTGTGAAGGTTCCCCTTCTGTGTCGAACATTGCTTCTCAGTATTGCTGGGAGCAACGCTGTTAGCAGGAAGTAATGAGGTGATTTGTTGCTATATTTTTCTAATGCATGAAAATCTAAAAGGGTTAAAGGTATCGAAATACTGACTTAGATAGTACTGCAACTAGAGTTTATCTCTCACGGCGGACCAAATAGAACGGCCTCCTCCCATTGAACCGTATAACTTATTTTGGAGCCCTCTACCAAGTCTGGGGCACGTGCCCCTAGTTTCCCCTGGCAGCAGATATAAATAATAAAATCGCAGACCGTTTCTTGTTCTCTTAAACTGCGTCGCATTTGAATACGCAATTAGTCGTCCGTCAAGTAAGTTGTGCACGATCACACGATAACGTTGTTGTCTCTCTGCTACTGACCTTCAAACACCAAAATTAGGTTCACTAAAATATAAATGAGAAACTGGCCCCAATCTGTGACAGGGCGGCAACTAAAGGGGGGATAAGCGGAGACAAGCACCGGGAGACATTCTAAAAGGAATGCCAAAATCAGTTATAGTTTCTTGGGATGGGGCGCGGCTCCATGCGAGGGGGCACACGACCATGGACGCCCATAAGGGGGGGGCAAGGTAGGGAACTTGCCCCCCCTAAAGTTCTAGGTTAATGTCACATAATGTTAACAAATGGCAAAAACAGAACTAAATTTGTTAAAAGTTTAAAATTTGCCCCCCTCTAGAAAATTTTTTTGAAGTTTGCCCCCTTGGAAAATACTATGGGCGCCCATGCACACGACACTAATTATGGTTTGCCCCGGATGACATAAACTCTAATTGCGTCGTCGCCTGTGAAAATGACCTCTTTTTGCTCACTTTTTACAGCAACAGGTCTTTTTTTCTAACGCTGAACAATTGATTTCAGACAAGTTTAAAATCGCTGCCCCTTGATTTTTGCTTTCCTGAGAAATTATCTAGCTTGGTCATTTCGTAGAATCTGCCATCGTTCCTGTTGGGTTGAAAAGCTTCTGTGACTCTATTCTTTTGTTGATTTTTGCAGGGGATTTTTTTTTTCTTTTTTTTTTTTAGAATCTGATAGTATATTTGGGTTCTAAATGCATGATTTGTGTTCAAAATCATAACTTTGCCCCCTGACTTTTTAGACTAGGGGGGCAACTTTTCCAACTACAGGGCAATTGCCCCCCCTTGCCCCCCCCAGATTACGCCTATGGTTACCTACATACACACGTACGTACAGGCGCCAGGAAACACTGATCAAAATGGTCTAGCTGCCAGTCAGAATGCTTGTACATGAATTTATAGGAACATACATGCATGTGTACAATGAGATGTCAAGAAAAAACTCAGTAAATTTAGAGGTAGTCAAAATCTGGATACCGAATTCTTTTTGCAATTACATTATTTCTTTGTTCGTCATACAAGGAAGTAAAAATAGTGTTTATAAATTGTATAGACACACACACACGTACAGTGCACCTAGAAAGTGATAACATGCTTTAATTCTTTATCTATTAAAGATAATTAGGCAGTGTGAATTGAATAAATGTTTAAAATAAGGTTTTAAAAAAAAGACTATGTTAAGAGAAAATTCCTCTTGTTAATTTTCAGAGTTACACTTTTTAAAATTTCTTAGAACTACCTTACAAAAAAATTCTTAGAAAATAAAATGTACCCCATGCACAAATGAGGTGATGTACAAAATTTAAGCCTTTCATCATATAACGTCTTAAGGGATATCTATAAACAAAGGTGACTGGGGTCTATATTTGAATGTAAAATATTCTTTCATAATATCTGTATGACCCTTAAAATGTGATTGCGATTTTTTTCCTTTCAAGAGCTACTGAAAATTAGTTTAAGTCAGTACTCATCATACCTTTGACACTTTTCAGAATATAATTCTCAAATTTTGTACATCACCTCATCAGAATATGGCACACATTTTACCGATTGTGGATATTTTTGTATTCGGGTTATATACAAAAAGTGTAACTTTTTGGAAATTAATGAAAGAAATTTTTCAATGAGAAAACATTTAATTGCTCCAGGGCTAGCAGTAATTTCTAGCAAAAAAAGGTGCCGGAGCCTTAATATTCTTATGTTAATACTCAGTAGCGAACTGCAAACCCCTGCAATATGGGGTTGGTAGCACATTTAATTAAAATAACGATAATTTAAAGATTTTCCCATGTAATAATTATTTCACAGAACAGTGATATAAAATTAAATAGTCGGAAATTAGCAGGAAGAAATATAAACATTATACAGAAAACACCTAAATTCTGGTGGTCTCAGGACTCTCAAATCTGGTCGAGGTGAAGCGAATATGATTTGTCGTGTCTGCTAAAATCAGTTTGTGCTTGAAAAAGGGAAAATTTATGAATTAATGTATACTAGTGTTGGGCTTCAGAGCAAAGTATTCATGAGCTTTGCTGGGTTTTGCCTAATATGTAAAAATTCACCCAGAAAAAAGAAATACAGGGTCAGAGTTCCAGCTTTTGATTTCTGTTCTGATTCTAACTTGAAACAAAATTCAAAAATGTAATTGTAGAATTGTTTAGTACAGTTTTATGAGCTAACATTGCGAAACATGTTTTCCATCTTATAATAAAAAGGCAGAAGCTTTATCGAATTATAAATTTACATTTTGCACTCATGTTTACTGTCAATTTAAATAATTATGCAACTAAGTAAAGATTACATTAATTGGTCTACGTCTTTAATTTAGTTGATTTATTGGATTATTTTTTTAATTCATATTCATACGTATTAGATTAATTACATGTACAAATATGTTATGCGATGCATATGTTACACTTTTTTATTAATAGGATAACTGGTCTTATTTTACAGGCATTTACATATTTAAAAGAACACTATGATAAATACAGCAGTACATTTATTTTTTATAAAAGAAAAAAAAACAATCTGAATATATCGTAATAGGAATTTAAATAAACACTTCTTTAATATAAATATTAATGGAATTTGATGTTTTCTAGGGCATACAGAATATCCGATGAATTATAATTCAAAAACAAAACTTTATTCTTGCATAAATCTCACAACGTAAGAAAATTTCACATGCATGCACAACAAAGATATTTGTAAACAAACAGTAATCCGAATGACCTGCCGAATCTTAAAACAAACGTTGTGTTTATTCCCGTACATAATGTTGTCTTTCCGAACGCAGTACCAGCGGGAAAAGTCCCTTGAAATATCATTAAAATATTATATGTTAAGCTTTTTAAAATATTAAACGCCACCTGGGACACAAAAGTCGAAGGTCTGATTAACAAATTCCATCCATTACAATCATCCAAAAAATTAAATTTAATACTTTTTTTGAATGTTGAAAATCGGGTTTTTCCCATTGAAATACATTACGAGAACCCCAAGCTGTCACGCAAGACGGCGACCGATCACAGAGAGAAATTAATTTTGAATCGATACAGTGGTTACAGATGTGCCCATAGAGCGTAATGTAATTCTTAAATGCGACCATGTAAAAAAACTGTGATACATGTATAGCCTATATTACTCAAAAATAGTGTAATTTTCTATCAGTGAAAATTTGTTAGAATCGGTTAAGTAGTTACTGAGATGCCCATAGAGCGTAATGTAATAGAATTATTTTGAGTGTTCCTATTAAGGAACTATTTGCGGTATATGCATGAATTTTAGTTTATGTTACTCAGGAATAGTGTGCATTTCTATCATTTAAAAACTTTTTTAGAATGGATTCAGTGGTTACATAGATGCCCTTAGATGTTATTCTTATGAGTATCTCTCTATTTTAAAAAAAGTAACGGCCGCTGTCAAGAGCTTGTTGGGCTATCTTCTCCTAAACCATGGGGATTTAAATTTCGAGAAACATGTCCACGGATTCGGAAAATTCCGAGGAACCTGATAAGCTGATTTAAATTTCGAAAATCGAATTATTTTAGAGGATATTAATAAAAAACTGAAAAAATAAAACGTAATGTGGTTGCCAGATTTGGCATAAAATCCTCCATTACTTTGCAACAAAGCAATTACAAGTGCGTAGAATCGCCTGAAATTGACAAACATGAAGTAGAATGACACCCATTTTACGCCAAATTATAAAGTATATGTAATAAATAACTCAACGTGTAGTACACAAGTTGACAATTTTCAAATAGTAAGCTCGCTTAGACAACAGGAGTTTAGAATTAGTGATTATTCGTTTTTTCAAAACAGAATAACTAATTGTAACTGATTTTAAAAGCGCCATTTTGGCATTAGGTACGATCTGGCAAAATGGTATCTTTCCAAGCAGGGTGAATCTAAACCGGGAAAATGAAAATAATTAAAATGCAGATTATTTTAAAGCCGGTTTGGTCCAGCTGCAAAGGATTATGTGTATGAAAATATGGATAACGGTTTTCCGGGAACCTTACTGAGCAATAATTATAGGTTGTGAGCATGTGTAAATCGCCAAATAATGAAAAGTCGCCGTTGGTGGCAAGCTGTTACGTAGTTTTTATCAAAGAAAACATATGCAGTACTGTTTTCTTAGAGCTAATTATTAACTATACATATAAGCAAGTCGCCAAAATATGAAAATCGCCATAATTGGCTAATACGCAAGGTGTTCCATGGGTTTCACATAATTAAAAATAGTGCGAAGTTAAATTTTATGTTCCAAGCAGAATGAAAGAATCGAGCAATGTGTAGCTCGGTAACATTCTGATCCAATCATTGGGTTTTGTTTGTTGAAATTATGCCTTTTTTACGACTAAGCCTTATTAGGGGCGTAGTGAGTCTAGGGGTCTTGGCCCCAAGTCTGTAAAAAAAAAAAAAAAAAAAAAAAAAAAAAAAACGTGATACATATATGAAAGATAGTCTATATTACTGTAGAATATAGTTTTCTACCAATGAAAAAAATTTTTAGACTCGATTCAGTGGTTGCGGAGATGGCAATTGAGAATAATATAATTCTTATGAGTGTCCCTGTAAAATTGTGTTACGTGCATGAAAGGTAGCCTATATTACTCAAGAAAAGTGTAGTTTTTTATCAGCGAAAAAGTTTTAGAATCGGTACAGTAGTTACAGCGATACCCACAGAGCGTAATGTAATTCTATAAGTGTCCCTGTAAAAGAACTATTTGAGCTATATGCATAGAGGGCAGCCTATAATACTCAGGAATAGTGTAGCTTGCTGTTAGTGAAAAATGTTTAAGAATCCGTTAAGTAGTTAAAGAGATACCCATAGAGCGTAATGTATCACAATTATTTTAAGTGCTCCTGTGACAGAACTATTTATGTTAGATGGTTGAAAGGTTGCCTATAATACTGTTGCAGAAAACTCTGTTAATTTCTGGGTTCGTCGTTCTAAAGTGCAGTAGCTGTAGAAAGTTCTGGAAAAGAGTCCACTTGTCAGGATGGAACACAAACTTTATTGCTTCTAGAACTTCGTCGAACAATCAGCTGTACACAATTCACAAGCACAATCAGCCAGTAACGTGCTTTTAACAATCCGCTTAGTACAGAAGCTCTCACAAATGCTGTATTTCTCACACAAAATAAAACACTTCCACAGGCAAAAATTCAGCGGAAATAGACCAGGGATTTCGTAAACAGTCCCTCAAGAATTAGCAATGAGGAATTTACACACAGCACTTAAGAATAAAGCTTCAAAAGGCAAGCGAAAATACCGCTTCTAGTATCGCACAGAGCAAAGCAATGCACTCATCGGGAGCTCGATTCACACTGACTGGGGGTCTGTCATGCCGGTATTTATAGGTGACGCAGAAGCGACAAGGGGATTCTAGAAGAATGTATCTCTCGAAGATTCCACGTAAATCGGGAATTTTGATTACGTCATAGAAGAAAAATATTAGGCTATTATGCCTATTAATGCAGAAAAACTAACTTTGCAAGCCCCATTTGAAAAAATCGCGCCAAATGATCAAAATGTTCGCCAAATTTGGCGCCAAAGATAAGTCCCCAAAAGTGAGGTTACCAAAGGCCTACGACCAATATGTCTCGAGATTTCTAGAAATGCCATACAAATCAATGGGAAAACCCAATCCTCTGTATCTCCGGTTCTATCTGACCGATTTTGAAGCAACAAAAAGCAAAATGTAACTATTTGATGCATAGAATCCGAATTTTGAACTATTTTGAACCCCAGAACAGCGGGTTGTAATTCGTAACACTACTCAGGAATAGTGCAGCTTTCTGTCAGTGTAGAAAGTTCGGTTCAATAATTACAGAGATACCCATAGAGCGTAAAGTAATTCTAGGAGGGTTCCTGTAAAAGAACTGTATTTATGCCATATGCATGAAAGGTAGGCTATAATACTCATTAATAGTATTGCTTTTAATCAGTAAAAACTTTTTTTGAATCGATTCAGTGGTTACAGAGCTGCTCATAGAGCGTAATGTAATTCTAGGAGGGTCCCTGTAAAAGAACTGTATTTATGCCATATGCATGAAAGGCGGGCTATAATACTCATGAATAGTGTAGATTTTTATCAGTGAAAACTATTTTTGAATCGATACAGTGGTTACAGAGATGCTCATAGAGCGTAATGTAATTCTTATGGGTGACCCTGTAAAAGAAACTGCGATACATGTATGAGAGATAGCCTATATTACTCAGGAATAGCATAGTTTTTTTGTGAGTGGAAAAAAATTAGAATCGATTCAGTAGTTACAGAGATACAAATAGCGCAGTGTAATTCATATGAGTGTCCCTATAAAACAACTATTTGGGATATATGCATGAATTTTAGCTTATGTTACTCAGAAATAATGTAGCTTTCTATCATTTAAAAATAACTTTTAGAATCGATTCAGTGGTTACATAGATGCCCTTAGAGCATAATGTAATTCTTATGAGTATTCCTGTAAAATTGTGATATATGCATGAAAGTTAGCCTATGATACTTAGGAATAGTGCAACTTTCCATCAGTGAAAAAAGTTTTAGAATCGGTTCATTTGTTACAGAGACGCCAAGAGATCGTAATGTAATTCGTATGAGTATATCTGTAAAAGATCTAATTGTGATGTATGCATGTGAAGTAGACCAAAATAATCAGGAATACTGTATCTCCCTATCAGTGAAAAAAGTTTTAGAAGCAGTTCAAACGTTAAAAAAATACACATACAGCTTAAACCTATTAGAATTATGTTGAGTGTCCCTGTAAAAGAACTATCTACATCCATGAAAGATAGCCTGTAATATTCAGGAATAGAAGCTTTCTTTTAATTAAAAAGGTTTTTGATTTGGTTCAGTAGTTACAGAGATACCCGGAGACCGTAATGTAATACTTATGTGTCCTTCTTAAAGAATTATTTGTGATATATTCATAAAAAGGCAGTATAAAATATTCAGTGATAGTATATCTTTCTTTCCGTAAGAAAAATTTTAGAATCGGTTTTTTAATTGTTAGAGAGATAAACATGGAGTGTAGTGTATTAGAATTATTTTGAGTGTCCCTGTAAAAGAACTATTTAGGCTCAATGCATGAAAGGTAGCCAGTTATACTGAGGAATATTGTATCTTTCTATTAACGAAAAAAGTTTAAGAATCAGTTCTGTAGTCAAACAAATGCCCACAGAGCGTAATGTAATTCTTGTGAATGCCTCTGAGAAAGAACTATGTATGTATATCTATATCTACTTGCATGACAGGTAAAGTATATTATTCAGGAATAGTGTGAAAAAAAGTTTAAGAATTGGTTCAGTAGTTACAAAGATACCTATAGAGAATATTGTATTTGAATAATTTTGAGTGAGTGTTCTTGTAAAAGAAATACTTATGCTACATGCATGAATTTTAGCTTATATTACTCAAAACAGTGCAACTTCCTATCTGTAAAAAATATTTTTAGAGTCGGGTCAGTGGTTACAGAGAAGGGAGCAGAGCATAATTTAGTTCTTATGAGAGTTCCTGTAAAATTGTGATACATGCATGAAAGGTAGCCCATATTACTTAGGAATAACGTAGCTTTCTATCAGTGAAAAAAAAATTCAGATTCGGTTCAGTAGTTACAGAGAAGCCCATAAAAAGTAATGTATTATAATTGTTTTGAGTGTCCCTGTAGAAGAGCTATTTGTGCTAAAGGGTGAAAAGTAGCCTAAATGTTGATCCAGTGTATGAGCCTTCTAACATATACTTTTACATATATTTCAAACAGTTACTTCCATTTGTTGAAAGAAATTCTGTAAAGGTTTGGTCTATTGTTTCTAAGTAGTATATTATTCACGCATTCTTAAAAAGCACTCTTATACCGTATGATTTGGCTTTAATTCAACAATAATGTCTCTTTGCTGAAAGGCATTTTTAATAAAGGTTTAGTTCACTGTTTCAAATTGCATTATTGAAGCATATTCTGAAAGATCATTGTTATCGTATATTTTTTCATCGATTCTAACAATTACTTCCCTTTATTAAAATAAATTTTTAATAAAGGTTTAATTCACTGTTTCAAAGTATATTATTGACACATATTCTTAAAGAGCATTGTTGTACCTTATATTTTTGCATTGATTCTAACAATTACTCCCCTTTGTTGAAAGGTATTTGTAATAAAGTTTTATGGCATTGTTTCAAAGTATATTATTGATACATATTCCTAAAAAAGCTTTGTTATACCTCATACTGTATTGTTTCCAACAACTGCTTTCCTTTGTTGAAAGTCATTTTTAATAAAGGTTTAGTTCACTGTTTCAAATTATATTACTGAGGCATATTCTGATACATATTCCTTTGTTGAAAGCCTTCTTAATAAAGGTTTAATTCACTGCTTGAAAGTATATTGCTGACACATTTTCTTAAAGAGCATAGTTATACCGCATATTTTTTCATTGATTCTAACATCAGGGGCGGCCCTAGGGCCGGACAAACCGGGCCCCTGTCCGGGCCGGCATTTTGGCTCGAATTTGAAAAATACATTTTGTATTAGCAATCGAATTGTTAAAAAATATTCCGAAGAATATCATTCTATATAACTTTACTAGCTGATGTACCCATCAGTCATTGATGGGTTTTTACTAACCGCGCAAAATTTCGTTTGCATTGTAGGAGTACAAAAAATGGAGTTAGCATACTGGCAGAAATATAGAAAGCAAAGTTATAACTCTTGTGTATTGTTAAAAGATTACAGGTTAGAGAGTAACAAATTACTGAGACAAACTGTCAATAGAGAAAATATTTTACATTAAAAATTAACGTTTTCTTTTAGTGGATGAGCTTCCTACATCAAAAAATCATTTAAAGGTTCAAAAGAAGATGCTAGTAATGAATATTAAACTGAAAAGAGAATACCTGGAAAATGCTTTGTAATAGCAAGTAGCCTATATTTAACACTGCAACATCTGATTGAATGATATTTTGATGATTTTACTTGATGCGCGGAGAACTTTATCAAATTTTACGTCATACCTCAAAAATAATTCAAATTTGTAGCAAATTAAAAACCTATAATTTTAATTTACTAACCGCCTACTTTTTTAAAAAATTTTCATTTCATTCCCTTGTGTCTGACCACTAGTTGTTTTCACGAAGTCGTCACACAAAATTTTCTCAAAATAATATATATATATATATATTTAATTAGGAAGAATTCAAACATTCAAACAATGTTATTTAACTCAATCTCCTCGTCAGTAACTGAATTTTGTTCTATTAACTTCAGAAATTTTAATATTATGCCTGAAAATTTTTGCACAATTTTCTCAAAATTAAAATAATAATAATAATAATCTCTCTATTCTAAAAAAAAGTAAAGGCTGCTGGCGCTGTCAATAGCTTGTGGACCTATCTCCTCCTAAACCGTGGGGATTTGAGTTTCGACTAAGGTGCCCACAGATTTGAAAAATTCCGAGGAACCTGCTAAGCTGACTTAAATTTCGAAAATCCAATTATTTTAGAAGATATTAATAAAAAAATTGAAAGAATAAACAGAATAGTTGCCAGATTTGGCATAAAATCATTCATTCCTTTGCAACAAAGCGTTTCCAAGTATCTAGAATCGCGTGAAATTTACAAAGTTAACACAAAAAGCCTAATAACTTCTTCACCGTTTGCACGATCCGCTTGAAAATTTTCATGATCATGTATAAAAATACAGAGAACAATCTGCGCTTCTTTAAAAATCTGAAAATCCACCCGTTCCCTCCTTTTTAAGCGATTTTTCGCTATTTTCAGCACCATTTTATTTCCGAGAGTCAAAAAAGTAAATCATTTGCGTGACAAAATTACCCTTTTCAAGTGAATATGACGTCATACAATTGGGATTCAAATTCGTTTAAAAAAGCTTTTCCAGATTACACAGTTTATTATCATTTTTTTTTTTTTTTTTTTTTTTTTTCCCCACAAATAGATCGTTTGCATGGACATGAGAATAGCTGTGTACACAAAACGAAATCTTTCGATTGCGAAAAGATTCCGCGAGTTTCCAGAACAGCATGAAATTTAATTTGGGTATCTCTCTATTCTAAAAAAAAAGTAAAGGCCGCTGTCGCTGTCAAATCTTGTTGGCCTGTCTCCTCCTAAACCGTGGGGATTTAAGTTTCGACTAACGTGCCCACAGATTCGAAAAATTCCGAGGAACCTGGTGAGCTGACTTAAATTTCGAAAATCCAATTATTTTAGAAGATATTAATAAAAAACTGAAAAAATAAACAGAATGGTTGCCAGATTTGGCATAAAATCATTCATTCCTTTGCAACAAAGCGTTTCCAAGTATGTAGTATCACGTGAAATTGTCAAACATGAAGTAGAAATACACCCATTTTACACCAAAATAAAAACTACATGAAATAAGTAACTCAAAATGTGTTACACGAAGTTGACAATTTTCAATTAGTAAGATCGCTTAGACAACAGGAGTTTAGAATTAGCGATTATCCGTTTTTCCAAAACAGAATAACTAATATCTTGAAAATGAAAAATAATTAAAATGCAGATTATTTTAAAGCGGGTTCGGTCCAGATGGATTATTGGCTACCAGTAGAAATATTTGGCAGCGTTAACTATGCCATTATAGCAGTTACAGTACACTTTGGATATTTGCTAGCGCGACGAGATGGTATAATTCGTGGTGCTAAGTACGCCAATCTGCAAACGATTATGTAAATGAAAATATGGATAACGGTTTTCCGGTAACCTTAAATAAACAGTAATTATAGGTTGTGAGCATGTGTAAATCGCCAAATAATGAAAAGTCGCCATTGGTGGCAAGCTATCCTATCTGTTCCGTAGCTTTTATTAACTTTACATGTACGCAAGTCGCCAAATAATGAAAAATCCCCATGGGTGGCAAATTCGCAAGGTGTCCAATAGGTTTTACATTATTAAAAATACAGCTGAAACAGATGTTCTGATTTTATTATGCTTTAGCTCCTAATTAATATAACTTTTGAATGGCAACATTAAATATCATTGTGTTTCTGAGGAGTGCAAATAATTTTTCCAGCGATTATAAGCGGAGTCCGCACTCCAGGTGGAGTATAGCTCAGGACCCGTACAACACGGATTCCCATAACAAAATATCTTCCTTGTTATGAGGGGGAGGGGATCTACTGTAGTGTGAAGTTTAAATTTTTATGTACCAATGAACCTGCAAGAACCAAGCAATGTGTAGCTCAGTAACATTCTATCTGATCCAATCTTCGGGTTTTGTCTGTTGAAATTATGTCTTTTTTACGAATAAGCCTTATTAGGGGCCGAATGCCTCATACGAAAAGCGAGCGTAGAGAGTCTTGGGGCCTTGGCCCCTAGTAATTTAAAAAAAGAAATCGACGTAATTTGTTTAAGTTGAACAGCCACCTATTAAATTACCTCCAGATGCCTTAAAGTGACGCCCCCCCCCTCTCTCCCCGCCCCCTAAAAAAGAAAAAAATACAATGCAACTTTTACAAACCCTTTCAATTTATTCAAATCTTTTAAAAATTTCGATGATGCTTTGTTACCCATCACATGACTTAATTTCATTCTGTTCTCTTAATCCGTTTTTGATGGATGCCAGAACAAACTTTTTAAGCGATTTTTACAAAATCTCAAAGTCTATGAATTATTTAAAACAATTTTGGTATCTATTGTTTCAATTAACTTACCATTCAATATAATTCCAAATTTCATTCTATTCCATTGAGCCATTTTTTTAACAAAGGGCGAACATACATTTACACACAGTTTTCAAACAACAGTTTTAAATCTCAAAACTTTTAAACGAATTAGAAATATTTTAGCACCTGCAGTTTAAATTAAGTTGCCACTTTTGGTGTTGTTATAAAATTAATTTCATTCGCTTCAGTTGTTTATATGTGATGTGCAGACAAATATTTACTCATTTTGCATAGATTTTTCACAAGGTTTCCAGTTGGATTCAAATTACACTTTGTTAATGAAATTCAACAAGCCAAATACTATCCCACATTTCTAGATTGCATTCCTGATGCCAAAAAAATCGAATAAATCGCATTCTTGGTAAGGTATAAAGTTATTGACAAATCTAATTCCAATGAGGCTACCGTTAAAATTGACGAAAGGATTTCGTTTTTGTTTCAATGATTTGGCTTCAAGATTATTTAACTCTCTCAAACAGTTCATGTTCCTATGTTCTATTATTATTTGATATAAAATCTTCAATTCCGTGAATCCATTAAGAAAGCTATTGCAGTCAAAAGACAACGATTTACCACCTGCTCTAGAACTTTTAAGAAACAATAAAGATTTTTTTTAAAGGAGCTTCGATTGGATGTGATTTTAAATGAAATGTTCTGTTATGCAAGAGAACTGACCGACGAGATAGTATTCTGGCTAACACTGAGTTTACGCAGCCACGTAACATATTAATTTTGATTGCCAAGCCCGAGATGATCTGGTGAAAGATCCTAAATTAAAATTCAAGATAGTTTTATTTTTTACAGTAAACAAAGCGATTAATACCTTAGAATGTAGATTTAATTTAATGAGTACCCAATGTAATTATTTTAAATTTTTGCACGGCATATATGAGTTAAAAGATACTCCTAAAAAGTGCTAATTAAACATTGTAACACAGTGTAACAGTGTTAACGCTGTGTAAAGTGTAAACAATTGGAGTTAATGCTGACCGATGGAGAATCAGGGAATATAAACGCTCTGGATCTAGTAAATGAAATAGTGTCAGTTACGGCCTCATTAGGCAAAAAGGAAAGCCCAATTGAAATTTTAAAGCTAATTTCAACTCTAGATTTTACACGCACATCTTGCTATTGCTTCGAGAATTTCGCTTTCTTTGCCGATAATTGTGGCAAGTGCAGAGAAGAGTTTCTCAAAATTAAAGTTAACTAAAAATTTCTTATGTTCCACAACTCTGCCAGATACGTTAATAATTTAACTACATCGGCTATCGAACATGAAATAGTTGAAAAATTGATTTAAGAGAAAAAGTCAGGCGTTTTGCGAAATTAAGAGTCAGAAAAATAACTCTTGATTTTTCTCTTTCTTTTGGTTTTTAGCTTAATGTGTGGTTTTTAATAAATATGGTTTTTTCTTATGATGTGTTATGTTTAAAGAGCTATTAAAGTTTTATAGGCATGAAAACAGAATCTGTAAACAATTTTTTCTTTTAATAGTAATTTTAATGTGTGTGTGTGTGGGCAGGGCCCGATCATCACGATATTGGGCCCTGGGCAAATACAAACTTTTGGGCCTTTGCACTGACAAGAAATTTAATATTACGCATTTAAATTGTTTTGGACACATATATATCTGCAGAAATATATAAAGTTTAAATACTAAATATATGAATACATTGCAGTTAAGAATATTAAAGGATTTTTGCATGCATGAATAACATTTATTTTTACAAATGATGAATATCTAGACACATACTACGTACACTTCTATACTAATCTTCTTTAAAATATTAATGAAAATAGTTGCAAAACTTATTGTACGTACTGATGAGATTTTCTTGTAATAAAATTTACAAAAAGAGGCTGAGACGTTGGCTAAAGGATTTTGACCTAATGCTGATGGGCTTTAGAAAACCCTTAGTAGAGTAAAATGTCTGAGAATTAGCTTTTGACTCATGAAATTGACAATTCAATTTTTGTACAAAGTTTTTATGAATTAATAGATAAAAATCTGTTAAAAAGTAAAAAATTTTTGGGCCCTTGAAATTAGTGGGCCCAGGGCAAGTGCCCCGGTTGCCCTGCCGATAAACAGGCTGGGGGGGGGCGGCATTTTATATTTTTCTCCGGGGCGGCAAAACTGTTAGGGCCGGCCCTGCTAACATACACCCCTTTGTTGAAGGGCATTTGTAATAAAGGTTTATTACATTGTTCTAAGTATATTATTGACACATATTCCTAAAAAGCATGGCTATAGCGCGTTTTTTCTGCTTTGTTTCTAATAATTACGCCCCTTTGTTGAAAGTCGTTCTTAATAAAGGTTTTCACTGTTTAAAGGTATATTACGCATATTCCTAAAGAGCTTTGTTAGACCTTTTGTTTTTGCATTGATTCTAACAATTACGCCACTTTATTGAAAGGCATTTGTAATAAAGTTTTAGTCCATTGTTTCTTATATTATTAAGACATATTTTGAAAAAGCATTTTTAAGCCGTATATTTTTGCATTCATCTCAACAATCAGCGTCCGTTATTTTAAAGTCAATCTTCAGTAAAGGTTTAGTCCATTCTTTCAAAGCATATTCTTGACGAAGGTCTAGTCCATTGTTACCAAGTATATTATTTACACATAATTGCAAAAACATTATTATTCCGCATACTTTTGCATTTATTTTAAAACAATTACATCTCGTTGTTGAAAGTCATCCTAGTAATATAATGAACGTGGTAGTTTGCATGTTTGAGTGTTTGTATGTTTGCGACTCAATCATGCACAAACGGCTTAAAGCCGGATTCCTACTGGCCGTACCGCACCGCTAAGACGCCGCAATGACGTCACGTGGCGGAGCAACACGGCGGCCGCGCGGCGAGCGCCGAGGGTTTGCGCATTATCTGGCGAGAACAGATATTCCGCAGCGACCGCAAAACTACAGCCAATTACAGAAGAGCTTTTACAGCTACAGCCAATTACAGAAGAGCATTGGTGTATTTACTTGCGGCACCGCAAGCTCGCCGCACGGACAGCCAACGGTCCAAAACGGCGAAACAGTACGGCATGGTTGCGGTGCGGTGCGGCGCGGCAGATATGAATCCACCTTAACGGATTTGGATAAAATTTGGAATGAGCATACTTTATACCCTGGATTAACATACAAGCTACATTTAATGCATATAGAATAAATAGTTCTTTTACAGAGACGAACAATATTATTGTAATAGATTATGCTCTAAGGACAACTCTGTAACTACTAAGCAGATTCTAAAACTTTCTTCCCTAAAGAAAACTAAACTATCCTTGGGTATTATAGGCTACCTGTCATGCATGCTTTAGAAATAGTTCTTTTACATGGAGACTCATAAGAATTAGATTACGCTCCATGGAATCTCTGTAAATATTGAACCAATTCTGAAAGTTTTTTTTAGTGATAGAAAGCTACGCTATTCCTAAGTATTATAAGCTACTTTTATTCGAAGATCTCGAATGATTATTTTACAGGGACAGTCATAAGACTTATCTTACGCTCTAAGAGCATCTCTAACTACTAAATGTTTTTATATATATCTGTATAAGCTGCACTATTCCTGAGTACTGTAGGCTACCTTTCATGTATAGCATACATAGTTCTTTTACAGGGACACTCATAAAAATTATATTACGTTCTATGGGTATCATCTCTGTGACTACTGAACCGATACTAAAGATTTTTTTCACTAATAGAAAGCTTCACTGTTCCTAAGAATGATAGGCTACCTTTCATGCATAGATCGCGAATAGTTCTTTTACAGTGACACCCATAAGAATTAGATTATGCTCTAAGGGCATCTCTGTAACTACTGAACCAATTCTAAAGCTGTTTTCACTGATACAAAGCTACATTATTCCTGAGTATGAGCCTTAGTAGGCTACCTTTAATACATATAACATAAATAGTTCTTTAGAGGGACACTTAAAATAATTCTAATACAATATGCTCTAGGGCATCGCTGTAACTACTGTACGAATTCTAAAACTGTTTTCACGAATAGAAAGGTACCCTATTCCTGAATATTATGGGCTACCTTTGATGCATGTATCACTAATAGTTCTTTTACAGGGACGATAGAAATACATTACGGTCTACGGTATCTCTGCAACTACTGCACCGATTCTAAAACTGATCTTCCAGAAAACTCGGGACCTGTCTGTCTAGTCTCCGAAAAATCGTGTTTTGATTATGTCATACAAATATTAAAGAATACAAGGCTAATATGTGATGTTAATGCAGGAAAAACACCTTTACAAGGCAAATTGGGGAAATCGGGCCAATGTCCAAAATGTCGCCAAGATTGGCGACTTTTGAGAAAAATCGCCAAATTTGGCGCCCAAAATAATGCTTTAAAAGTGAGGTTAGCGAAGGCCTGGGACCAATATTTCTTGAGATTTCTAGAAAGCGCTGTTCTAATCAATGGGTAAACCCAAAACTCCATATCTCCGGCTCTAGTTAACCAATTTTGATGTAGCAAAATGCAAAATTTAACTATTCGAAGCGTAGAACACGAATTTTAAACTATTTTAAACCCCATCACAGCGGGTTACCCCGAAAATTCGTAAAAATAGGCTTTTTTCATGCATATATCGCAAATAGTTCTTTTATAGGTACACTCATTGAATTATATTACGCTACGGGTATCTCTGTAACTACTGAGCCGATTCTAAAACTTTTTCAGTGATAGAAAGCTACACTATTCCTAGTATTATAGGCTACCTTTCAATAATCTAACATAAATAGTTCTTTTACAGTGACATTTAAAATAATTCTAATACATTATGCTCTGTGGGCATCTCTGTAACTACTGAACCAATTCTAAAACTTCACGAATAGAAAGCTAAACTATTCCTGAGTATTATAAGCTACCTTTATGCATATATCACAAATAGTTCTTTTACAAGGACAGTCATAAGAATTACATCACACTCAGAGGATATCTGTAACTACTAAAGCGTTTACATATATTTATATAACTGACAGAAAGCTACACTATTCCTGAATATTATAGGCTACCTTTCATGCATGTAGCATAAATAGTTCTTTTAGAGTGACATTTGCGCTCTGTGGGCATCTCTGTAACTATTGAACCGATTCTAAAACTTTTTTTCACGAATGGAAAGCTGCGCTGTTCCTGAGTAATATAGGCTAAAATTCAGGCATATAGCATAAATATTTCTTTTACAGGAACATTCAAAATAATTCGTAAATATTGTTGTACTGTTTCCATTAGAAAAATGCGGAAAAAAAAGATGTAGGACTCATATATCATGTAGTCACTTTATTTAACATAAATAAAAAGTAAATCATATGTAAGTATCATCTATAAAGGAACCATCAAATTTCGTCTATTGTATTCGAAGTTCACTACAACTAAAGTGTCCTCATGGGGAACAAAGAAACTTAATAAACTAAAAAATAGTATATTGTTACGAATTTTCGATTTGTTCTGCCGCCTGTTATTAAAATTAGTCTAAAATACGTATTCTACAAGTCAAATAATTAAATTTTGCATTTTGTTGCATGAAAATCGGTTAAGTAGAACGGGAGATAAGGGGTTTGGGGTCCCTTCCCCCCATTGGTTAACATAGGATTTTCTAGAAATCTCGAGAGATATTGGTGCTAGAGCTTAGCTAACTTCACTTTTGGAAATTTATATTTTGGCGACATCTCACCAGAAGTCGCTATGGTTGGTGTTATTTCGTACATTTGGTGCGTTTTTACCAACGGGGCGTCTAAAGTTTGTTTTCCTTCCTTACATAACGTAACAGCCTAATATTACTAATTTACAATTTCATGACGTAATCAAATCTCCCGCTTTATGGGGATTCTTCGAGAAGTTTCTCCCAACTTCGGCGACTTCCATAAATAGGAAGTCGCGAGACCGAAGTATTCAGCTGTCATCGAGCTGAATTCTTCGGTCTCGTTGAGTTAGTCCGCTGCAATGCGCTGTGAATAGTGCTATTGGAAGCTATATTTTGCTTCTTTTAGAAGCTCGTTTCGAGTGCTTTGCGTAAATTCTTCATTACCGAGTCTTGGGGGACTGTTTACCATTTCCCCGTAAGTTTTCACTGAATTTTTGCCCGTGGAAATGTTTTATTTTGTGTGAGAAATACAGCATCTGTGAAACTTTCTGTACTGAGCAGACTGTTATTAGGAGGTTGCTGGCCGTTAGTGCCTGTGAATTTTGTACAGCTAATTCTTCGACGAAGTTCTAGAAGCAATAAAGTTCGTGTTCCATCCAGACAAGTGGACTTTTTACTAGAATTTTCTAACGCATGCTGAACTTTAGAACGACGAAACCAGAAATCAAGCACAGTTTTCTGCACTAGTATTTTTTGCCCGTACTCAGTATTTATTAAGTAAATGAAACATAATCGATTATGATTACAGAAAATACTAGCTGCGTACCCGCTGTGCCGCCGCACAGCCAGCTGTCGTAAAAAAAAGGGGTCTCTCGATCTGTGGCACGCGAGGAACGTTTCGATCGTCCGCCCTCTTGCTGGTAGTTAAGTCGAGCGATGGCAACGGCTGCCCTTTTTTCAGCATTGGGCCATCTATCCAGCTGTTCTCCCATTCTTCAGTAGATGTCAGTGCTGCTAAAAAGAATCGTGACCATTTTTTGACGGGAAAGGACGTGCTAAAAAGTAAAGGATTCTCGTGGAGCTATGTCACCCGCAACTATTTTTATAGAAATCCAATCTATTCTTATTCTTCGTGACTGGCGACAGTCAAAACGTCAGAGTTTGGTGTTTCCAGAGCAGGATCACTGCGCATAAAGGGTTAAAACTAGTACATTTAATCGCCTATGTGTTGAACTTGACACCTTTCCTCTTCCTAATTGACCTTTGCCAATTCAATTGCTCATTTATAGGGTGTGTCACAATTCCCTCCCGGATTTGGAGGGCTTACAAAAAATAATATATTACCAATACAGTATCAAAAGTTGGCTTTACTAGAGAAAAAAAAAAAAAAAAAAAAAAACATTACAAGTTTTGTTTCACAAATAACGAGCTTCCTTGTCGTTGGACTGGTAGAGATTCTGACGACGCTCTCCGGACCTAACTCCATCCGATTTTTTTTTTTATGGCGTTACATAAAAGATCGAGTGTTCGTGCCCCCTATCCCTCATGTTTTTCAAGATTTACACCAAAGGATCATTCGCTACCATTGATCGTGACATGTTAACGCTTTAACGCGCAGTGTTCCCGCTCTGGGAACACTAAACTCTGACGCTTTGACTATTGCCAGTGACGAAGAATAGATTTGATTTCTGTAAAAAGAGTTGCGGGTGACATAGCGCGACGAGAATCCTTTGCTTTTTAGCGTCATTTCCCGTAAAAAAATGGCCACGATTATTTTTAACAGCACTGACATCGGCTGAAAAATGGGCAGCCGTTGCCATCACTCGACTTAACGACCAGCAAGATGGCGGACGATCGAAACGTTCATCGCGTGCCACAGATCCAGAGACCCTTTTCTGGTGCAGATGGCTGTGCGCACAGACAGCCGTGTCAAAAAAGGGGGTCTCTAGATCCGTGGCACGCGATGAACGTTTCGATCGTCCGCCATTTTGCTGGTAGTTAAGTCGAGTGATGGCAACGACTGCCCTTTTTTCAGCGTTGGGAAAGGTTTGCGCCTCAAAGGGTTAAAGCGTGTGTGGGGAGGGAAGAATTTGACTTTAGACTGGATATCTGCCGCATCACGAACACGAACGTTTCACCTATCGAACATGTGTGAAACAAAACTTGTAACATTTCTTTATCCAATAAAGTCAACTTTGTTGCTGTATTGATAAGATGTATTTTTTGTTAACCTTCCAAACCTGGGAGGGAATTGTAACACAACACACCTTGTATTTTGCTGAGTACTGTCAAAGTATAGAGTATTTTCGTCGTTTAAAGGGAAATATTTACTAACAGTGGCGCAAAAGAAATAAAGTATTGCTACTGCTGAAGACTACACGTGCTTTTTAGTTTGTCAAAATAAAATTAGGGAACTTTTCTGGACTGTTACTTTTGGGAATTTGAGTTACAGAATGAGTAATACAATTTCTTTGCTTACTGTAAGAGGTTGTTTACCGAATTTGTTCCTGCTTGAGATAAGACTTATCACTAGCGAAAATGGATTATCCTGTGAGAAATTTGGATGTTAAATTTTGACGTAAAAATAAAAGATTTTTTACAGGGTCTCATAAAATTTCATTTATAGTGAGAAACAGCATTATCTTATCTCCGAAATCTTCCCAGATTTAAGGAAAATACATTGCCAAATTTGGCACAAAAATATTGATGCGTTGGAAAGTGCGTTTTATAATCAATGCGTTTGGCATGATTTATCTTAACTTCTTTTTCACAAAGGACTTCCTTTCGTCCACATTCCCCCCCCCCCCCCGCCCCCCTGGAGCTTTTGATTGCCAGCCAAATTTTATTTCTTTTCGAAGTTGGATAGTTATCCATTAAAAAAAATGCCTTTTCAGAATTTTAAATGCTTTATTTATAACAGAATTTCAGCAACCACCCTTTAAAAGCTTTAAAATTTCGTTTCGGGTTTGAGAATCTAATTTCGGATCCACAATTTACTCCCACTAGTAAATATAGTTCGATTGGTAATTTAAACATTTAATTTGTAAAATAAAACTGATTGTAAAGTGATTAAAATTTACCATAAATAATTATACGCTTTTAAAATTGGTATTACTAATTTTTAATCAACCTGTACATATTAGTTATATGCAACTAGGTATGAGCTGATTGAAAATTCGGGATAGATTGATATATTTCCTGTTTATAACAAGAAAATTTAACATAGAAATATTTTTAACTACGGCCGTTTATTGAGATTTAAAAAGCATTAATTTAGTTTTCTTTTCAGTATTTTTCTTAGTATATTTATTGTAGAATAAGATCTTATAGTAGCAGATACGGGCCTGGATTAAAAAAAAATCTTATTTGGTTGAGATACACACACACTCGTCAGACTAAACTGGTACATAAGCATCTATACACAGGGATAATTATATTGAAGAATTATTAATTAACTTGCCAAATTAATACTGAATAGCATCTTAAAAAATATATTTAAGGATATTTTTGTGAAATTACTAATTAAATAATATTCTCATTAGAATTAATAATTATATTAATAATTAGAATAGTATTCCTAATTATAATTAATAATTGTTTTTAATTTAAAATTGAAATATTTATAATTTGAATTAATAATTAGAATATCAATTAAATAATTATTCAGTTGGACAAAACTCTCTGCGTCCCTCCCGAAACAAAATCCTGGCTACGCCAGTGTACGTCCTTTGCCTCACCATGTCACAGTGGTTATATCACTGAAAATGGTAGACGGCCGAAGTGTGGAGGTCCCGGGTTCGGGTCCCATTGCGCGGTCGTCGATCTAACGGTCAGGAGTTTTGGTAGGTTTTCTCCAGATGTAACGTGAATACGCGTTAGTACCCCTTAGAAAGTCCTCCTACCTAGGCATCCCTCATCTTAGGCAGATACCCCACGCGCACGTTTGCCTTAATCACACACAATCACAAACCAGTGTACGTCCATGCTTGTGCTACATAAAATTCATACTGTCTACATTTTGACAGTTTCCAAAAACTGACCCTTTAATATTGCTGTGCAGCAAGAGCCTCTTGTAGGCATTTTCAAACTGCCTACAAGTAGGGTTGATGATCGAAGAAAGTTTTCACTTAAATGAATAGAGTAGTAAAACATTAAATAAGGCGTAATTTAACGTCTGAAGCCATGAGTATCCTTCGCGTGCCCCACAGGCACGTGACCAGCTGGCTGGAGATGTTCCAGCCAAAAGCTGGTTTCCGGCTCACAAGTGTGCTCCGTCTTCAAGGTCGATGACTGCAACCACAACCGGTAACTTTTGGTTTCGGTTCAAATTTAAAAGTTTTGGTTCGTTTTCGTGCGGTGCGTAGTATGTACAGTACGGGTGTTAGAAAAAGCTAAAGCTGTCTTTAGACTTTCAGCATAATATTGCGTAGCTGTGCTGTATGTTATTTCTAGTTTACTATGCTTATTGCCAAATACTTTGCAGCTTAACAAATAAACAGTTTTATAGCCCGTTAAAATGAAATAATACATTCTGTGAGTAATATAGTAGATGCATCTTCAGAAAATATGGAGAATTGGCACAATGACTTCCAAGCGATTTGGTGTATATTTGGAGGTTCGTATCTTAATTTTCAAAATGCTCCTGGTAAAATACAATGGTTTGATACCCATGAAAAATTATTAGTCGATTTATTGAAGAACTATTTAACAGCAGAGTTGAATGATACCGCTTCACACCATTTTAATGAATATGAGTTTGTGGGATTAAATGCGGTACTTAAGTTATTACAATTATGGTCAAAAGACTTACAATTGATTTATGATACACGAAAATCTGCCCATGAATCTAACTTAAAGCAACTAGCTGTAAGATTTTTTCAAAGAGTTAGAACATTTCAGAACTGTACCGTAATACCAAATGGTTTAATATCAGCAGGCCATACTGGTAGCTATGAAAGTGTTAATCTTGCCATTTTAAAAAAACACGATGAAAGTATTGATTGGATCCAGGTTAATCCTGGTGGTTTGTATCATCAGAACTGCAGAAGTACTGCAGGTGACAGAAGTAATGCATATTTCGAAATATCAAATATTAATTTTCAAAGTATAACAGAAGACTGGTTTTATTTATTGGTAGGTTTAAAAGCTGTTACTCTCAGAAGTGGTTTCTATTATAAAGAAACATCTTTATATGAATGCCTATTAGCTCATCTCAATGGCACAACAGAGTTCCAGTCAAATTCAGACGATGGTTTTGTGTTTTACAACCACTCTTCGCCCCTTCACACATGGCATGTCATTGAATTCTCATTTCGTTACCTCTTGCAGCATTTCTTGGGAGAAAACTACCTCGATGTTCATAACAGGCTAATAACTGGTTTCAAACTGCTATAA